>JADLZN010006704.1:163984-190520 GCA_018155175.1 Sinocyclocheilus anophthalmus | reverse complement strand
CTGGAAAAAAGCCATCAGGCAGGACTTGGAAATAGAACTGTTTCACACAAAGTCACTCTAAAAACAACATATGTGGAACTAAATAAGAGAGACACCACATCTAAGGCCTTAAAAGGCCAGCTGCATACAGCCAGAGCTAAGGTCCAAACCCTGACTCAGCAATTAAAAAGGAGCTTGACATGGTTCAGAAAGAATTTAAACAGTCCTACCGACTGCGCATAGACTCAAGCAAAAGACAGCCTGCTGAACATCACATCACCAGCAGTGCAAGCCCTCCACGCCTGTGCACAGCTACGAAAGGGGGGAGCCAAAGCCTTCTGCTTGACACTTCACAAGTCAGCCCCCTAAAAACCTCTGCAGCTGCAAAAAAAAAATTTAAATTCAGGGGAACCGAAACAACGCATGTGAATGCCACCTGCATGCAGCCCGAGGTGAATTCAATGTCACAAATGAACTGAAATATGCTTGTAGACCACAAGGCGAACAGATAGGGAACACACGAAACAGAACTTCCCCTGGCAAGCAGGCCCAGACCCCCTCAGCCAAGAGTCCGAACCTGCGAGGGGGGGGCGAGAGCCCACTGTTCACACGTCACCAACCAGCAGCCACAAGGGGGTGGGGCAGGGACCTTTCCAGAGGATTACTGCAGACACACACACCGTGTGACCTCACAGACCCCAACGAGCTGGCCAGAGGCAATACATTTGGCAACCTAAATACTGCAGAGACCTTGGGGACATCAAAGGAACTGATCCTGCAGCCGCACCAGCAGCTTAAACAAGCCATCATAAAGGAATTCTCAGGCCCAGAGTCTGAACATGGACTGATCGGTGCTGATTCTGAACTTCATAACTCAGAATCCAAAGCGGGCACCAGAAGGCACCCAGCATTGCCACAATGCAAAACCCTTCTACAGAAAGCCCCTAGCCAGAAGAGGACAGAGCCATCACCATGGCAACAGACCCAGGTTCCAGACCAACCACTGGGAAAAGCCATGGAAAAGGGAATCCTCATCTTGCAAACACCATGGTATGTCCAACAGCAGTCCATCACAACATCCTCCTCCACACGGGTGCGGAACGGAGGCTACACAAGGACAGCTGGGCATGCCTATTTCTGGGTTACAGGAGCTGCTGACACTAGCAAAGGAGCTCCTTGAACAAAACTCAACTGAGGAGTACTGAGAAGGACAAACTTCTGACTCTGCAACACAGCATCAGACCCCTCCAAGGGAGGAGCATCCCTTAAAACCAGTCTACACCCCAGAAGCAGCCAGACAACGTTGGATGGAGCAACGGGCCCACATGCCCAACTGCGAACGCTCTACCAACACAACTCAGGCAAGCTCAAGTCGGTGCCGCCACCAGAGCCAAGCGACACCGCAAACATCATATTTCTAGTGACGTTCGGGCAGAACAATGCTAACAACCACCGCTTCTCTCCTGCCATCATCCTAGGATGACAGGTGACACAGCCTCGTCACCTGCTGCATAAGCTCGAGGACCCCACACCTTGCTACAGCCTACATCACCACAGCACCCCACCTGACAGCATCCACCATGGCACCACAACCACTCCTGGAGGCACCAACAGCCAGAGAGCCACCACTGTCTCCCAGCTATGAGTGCCAGGTGTGTGTTCGATTGTTCTGCACCTTTGACATCGCTCGTTGCTGTCTATTCTACGGATAACAACGCCCGAAAGGGGGGGAGTTTGTAGCGTCTGGACCAATCAGACACACCATTTTTCATTTGATTTAACAAATCAATTATTCTTTAGATTAACAAATAATCACAGACCCATCACCCAATAAACATACTGGGTGCCAAAATGTCTGTGAACAGGGCCCAGGACCCTGGTTAACATGGCAACCCTACACCAGATACCAGATACATTTACGACCTAATGGAATGTAAGTAGGGAAAATCACTGCCTTTGAATTAGAAAGAGACACAGTGCCCAGTAGAAATGGACTCTTTTCTAATTAATCCATAGGAAAACCTTTCTTTGAATGAACACACATATCCTTCAGCTCATCGTGTATGTTGTCTTTGAGATTTTATACTGTTTTATGCAGGCTTATGATGGAAACACTCATTCCTGTCATTTTACCTATATGTAATCCTACCATGTTTAGTATCTATGAATTTGTCTTCTGATGATTTAAACGAGAGTGTATATTATATGTTGTTACATAGGCAATATATTAGTGTCCTGATAATTTTTAGTAATTTTGATTCAAGTTCCATATGCAAATTACCATGCTTCCACACAAAGAGTCATAAAACTCCCCAGTATGTCCAAACTCCCACTTGGGATTGCAGTCTTTCTCATTGGACAAGCCCTCTTGAGAGGCGTGAATCTTCGCAGACTTTAAAGGCCTCACATTCAGTGACCCGCCCATAGTCGGTGGTTCGGTTAGATTCTAAGATGAAGACATGAGCTAGAATGCTTCTGCAACCCACTAAGTTCGTGCCAGGCTTCGCCTTGACTTTTCCATTCACCAAGATAATCTGACTCAAACATGGTTCTTTTCCATCAACCAACTTCAACAAAGATCAACTTGAGCCTTCAGATTGCATCAAGCCTCTCTTTCAGGCAGACGAGACGTGCAAGTATTCAAACTTAGTCTTATTAATTGATACATTAGGTATCATTTGCACCTTTTTACAAAGGTGTGTTTGAACTAAGAATCTGATGTTCCCTTCAGGCTGTAAATCTGCTGAATATGCAAATGGTACCATAACTTCAGCCTTTGATTCGCTCCTCTTAACGGCTTCAAGCTTTGTTTCAATCCTTCCTATACCAACCTGTATGCGGTGTGTGGTGTGTATGTTAGCCTATTTTAATGTTTATGTAGTTTTGGACTAGTAAGTGGTTTATGTACAACCCAATTCCAAAAAGTTGGAACTGGTACAAATTGTTGTAAAAAAGGAATGGAATAATTTACAAATCTCATAAACTTATATTTTATTCACAATAGAATATAGATAACATATCAAATGTTGAAAGTGAGACATTTTGAAATGTCATGCCAAATATTGGCTCATTTTTTATTTCATGAGAGCTACACATTCCAAATAAAGTTGGGACAGGTAGCAATAAGAGTCCGGAAAAGTTATAAGGAACAGCTGGAGGACCAATTTTTGCAACTTATTAGGTCAATTGGCATTATGATTGGGTATAAAAAGAGCCTCTCGGAGTGGCAGTGTCTCTCAGAAGTCATGAGGATCACCAATTCCCCCAATGCTGTTGCGAAAAATAGTGGAGCAATATCAGATAGGAGTTTCTCAGAGAAAAATTGCAACGCGTTTGAAGTTATCATCATCTACAGTGCATAATATCATACAAAGATTCAGAGAATCTGGAACAATCTGTGCGTAAGGGTCAAGGCCAGAAAAACCATACTGGATGCCCGTGATCTTCGGGCCCTTAGACGGCAGTGCATCACATACAGGAATGCTACTGTATCACAACATGGGCTCAGGAATACTTTCAGAAAACATTGTCGGTGAACACAATCCCCCGTTCCATTCGCCGTTGCCGCTAAAACTCTATAGGTCAAAAAAGAAGCCATTTCTAAACATGATTCAGAAGCGCAGGTGTTTTCTCTGGGCCAAGGCTCATTTAAAAGGGACTGTGGCAAAGTGGAAAACTGTTCTGTGGTCAGACGAATCAAAATTTTAAGTTCTTTTTGGAAAACTGGGACGCAATGTCATTCGGACTAAAGAGGACAAGGACAACCCTAGTTGTTATCAGCGCTCAGTTCAGAATCCTGCATCTCTGATGGTATGGGGTTGCATGAGTGCGTGTGGCATGGGCCGCTTACACATCTGGAAAGGCACCATCAATGCTGAAAGTATATCCAAGTTCTAGAACAACATATGCTCCCATCCAGACGTCTTCTCTTTCAGGGAAGACCTTGCATTTTTCCAACATGACAATGCCAGACCATATACTGCATCAATTACATCATCATGGCTGCGTAGAAGGATCCGGTTACTGAAATGGCCAGCTTGCAGTCCAGATCTTTCACCCATAGAACACATTTGGCGCATCATAAAGAGGAAGAAGCGACAAAGAAGACCTAAGACAGTTGAGCAACTAAAGCTGTATTAGACAAGAATTGGACAACATTCCTATTCCTAAACTTGTGCAACTTGTCTCCTCAGTCCCCAGACTTTGCAGACTGTTATAAAAAGAAGATGGGATGCCACACAGTGGTAAACATGGCCTTGTCCCAACTTTTTTGAGATTTGAAATTTAAAATCAACTTATTTTTCCTTTAAAATTATAAATTTTCTCAGTTTAAACTTTTGATATGTCATCGATGTTGTATTCTGAATAAAATATTGAAATTTGAAACTTCCACAACATTGCATTCTGTTTTTATTCACAAAATGTACAGTGTCCCAACTTTTTTGGAAACGGGTTTGTATTTTATACGTCTTACTTGCAGCACATTGACGTTGTTCATTTGTTTGCTCATAACTGGAGTCACTTATTCATGCAGATTTATGCTACAAGCTTTTTTAGAATTGTACAGTAAGGAAGTTATTTTCCTTAACCAGGAAATTAATGTTCTTATAATTGACAGACAGTTGACCCTGAGAGATCAGTAAATATCTTCAGTGGATCTAAATATTTGTAATTAATTATTACTAGTTATGATTAATTAATCATATTTCCCCATGAGCTGATTCGCTACAAGGTGAATATTAAAACGCAAAAATACTATTTAAATATTATTACTGCATGTTCTGTGTATGAATGGCGCAGACGCGTGGTTTTATTTACTACAAAGATACTGAAGCACACGTGACACTTGTGGTGTTTTCAGCACCTGTTTTCTCAGAATATTGGACAGAAAATTATCACTATTCAGTAGATTATGTCGGTTTTCACAGTCATCTAATATTAACACATACACTTATCGTATACTCATAATAAGCATTAAAAATTTATTTTTAAAGAATAATTCCACAATTGTTCTTCCATTTTTAATTGTAACCGGATAAAAATGGAATGTGAAAAAAACTTATTTCAAAAACATTATTATAAATTGGTTAAACTGAATAAGGTTTCATGATTTCTTTAATTGGACATGGCTATGTGAGTTTCTAAAATTATTTTAAACCATTAAAACGTATTTGGAATTAAAAACAAAAATGGAATTTGGGAAAAAATTCTAAATGGATTTACTTAATTCTTCATGAGTGTTTAATTTTAAATATAAGTCTATTTTACCTGATATGACAGGTAGTTGTACTTTTATATGTAGAGCGTCAAATCAAATTGACTTAAAATCTACTTGTCAAATTTGTTATCAGAGATTTTAGTTGAATTGTATAATTTCTTCTTATCAGTTCAAGATTTATTTTAAATAGGCCTGTCACGATTGGTCGATGTAATCAACTGCGCTGATAATTAGTCGACATCATTATTTTAATCGACTGATGATTTTATCTTTTAAATTTCGTTTTTACGCTTCGACTAAAATAACAACTGTTGTTTCCACACCACTAGTATGAGCAGCGCTTAATTTGTAAATTGCGAGGTTCCGGAACAAAGCGGGGTGACGGATACGGATCCGGCATGTGATTAGAGGAGGGAGAGGTAACGGAGCATTGGTGGACCAACTTAAGTGATTAACAGCTTGCATCAGTTGCTTTAATAGTGTGCATGTACTCTAAAATCTAAAATCATTATTTTATTTCAACCCAAAAATTTTTTTGTTTTTGTGTAACCCAGCACCTGGGTTAGTCAACACCTGGACAGTCGCAACAACATAGGGGTTGCAATGAGTGCAGACTGCATCCTCTTCAGAGTAGTTCTCAGTGCCGCCGCCGACTTGCATTTTTTTGATCAAATATAGGTTTGTGGATATTTTATCTATAAAACCATTTCTTTGCTGTAAATTATTTTATTTTATGCAAAGCAAACTACAGGGATGTGATGTCATTCACCAAAACGAGTCGCATCAGTCTTTTTCGACTGATTACTTTTAAATGTTAATTTGTTTTACTTCTAAAGTGCTTGTTAAACAAGTTTAAATGTAAGAAATATTGTATATGTGTTTAAACGGTGAAATAAGTTGTATTAAGAACTGTATTTAATGAAAATGTATGTACAACTTCACTTGCCTAGATGAAATCCCATTCGAAATCCATGAGATTTTTTTAGTAAGCAACCTTTGATTGACTGTAGCATATTTCTTATTCACGCACCTCCCTTCTTCTGGAGACTACTTGCCTCTGCAGTCTTTGAGCCGCTTTCTGGTTTTTGCTTTCCAATGAAGCGTCCTAAGGAAAGGCATTACAAATTCCACAGGATACAATACCAGTTCTCAAAATTCTTGATTAATTATTGTGTAGAATTGAGATCATTTGGTAACACTTTATAATAAGTATACAGTAACAAAGCACTTATAAATCATTTGCAAACTATCTTTATCACTCTGTCTTCTTTCCACCAGTAAGCTGGTGTGTGGTGGGGGTTCTGACGCACTATGGCTTCCGTCGCATCATCCAGGTTGATGCTGCACACGCCTAAAAAAGCCGCTTAATAAGAAATATTATTATTATTATTATTATATAGATGCTGTCTCGTTTGGATTTATTGTGGCTCTACACGCCTTTCTCCTATTTTCTCCCAGTGTCTGCCATGTGAATAAAACCACATTTGACAGTGTTTCAGATGAACTGAAATGCGGTTTTATTCACATATCAGACACTGGAAGAACACAAGGAGAACACAGGAGAAAGGCTATGAGTTAACTAGTTTGCAAATTATTGACTACTTTACTACTATATACTTATTATAAAGTGTTACCATAGATTCTAAGAGAGTGAAAAAACATAAGCAAAAAGGAAAACACTTACCTTTGAAAAAATTCAAAGGTGCAACAAGCCTCCTCTTGATACTGCAGGTGGAAGATGTAGTACACAGCAAACACTGTTGCAACTGCAGTCAAAAATGTTGACTGGACACACTCACAAATAACACAGCCCTCTAGGATTATCATCTATCGTACAGCATTTACCGGCTCTGCCATACCTAAAATAAATAAATAAATATAAACAATAACAATAATTTTTTCACAACTAATTTCAAAGAACTACCTTCAAGAAAATTCAATTTTAACAATCGTGTACCATAGCAATGTTTACAGTTTTATATCTTAACCATTAGTAAATGTTTCTACTTCATCACATGTAATGACACACTAACCCAGCAAAATCAGACGAGGACTGGCAGGTAGATTGAGTGTCTTCTCAACATCAGATGCAGATGCAGCAACCTGTAGAGAACACACAATACACAAATAAGAATACATAATATAATTTAGTGAAGTGGAAAGAAGAAAATTAAATACTTACGTCTGCATGCAAAACCAGTCCATCTTCATGTTCCTGGAAGTGGGACATTAACGTTAGAATCTTGACAAGCAGGTGTGCCGTCTATATGTTCTCAGCCTGGGACAGGACATGCTTCACCTTTTCATTCAAAACACTTAAACAATTAAAAATATTATGTCTACCGCTTCTTCCTTCTCTCTCTCTCATTCACACACACACACACACCTGTATTTGAGGATGAGGAACAAGTTAGAATGTAAGTGAATGAAGTAACGTTACCTCTGTTATATAGAGGTTTGTGCCAATTTATCCAGTGCAAAATCTGTGATTAAAATGTGCTCACATACAAAGCCCACTTAATAAACAATAAATTAGAATATATTTAGATTACACTCTAAATTGCTTTAGATACGATTTGTTAAATTGAAATCTGCGCAAAACTTCCACTATAAAGCCCTATTCGCACGGGATTAGTGTCGCCTGGTGACCTCCAGTCATTTGTAATAATTGCGGAGGTTGTCTGTGATCTTAATCCCATGCGAATCGGCCATGTCTGTAATTTGTAAAGTAAAAATTCCCCCGCAAATGACCTACCATATTTCACAGAACACCAAGGTCCTGTGCTAATATTAGTCCTGTGCGAATTGGCATCTCTGTGATTCAGCCAGCATTTGGCAGGTCGTATATCATTTTTCGAGGTTTTTGTTTGCGGTGCGCCTTTTTATCCATCTTTCGCGAAGAATGGAGCTGCATTGGAGTGTTTGATAGTATTTTGGGTGCTGCCATCATATCGCTACACCATACAATTAGCAGAAAGAGAAAGCTGAAAAGGTTTTGAGGTTAATGTGTTACAAATAAATCAAGCATAAAGCTTGAGATATTATTTTAACCTGGTGAAATGTAAATGACACAGCGCACGAAACTATATTCGTTTCTTTTTTTATCCATCTGGACCATAGAACGGGACTCTCTCAAAGCCTTGACATCCGGGTATCCGGGAGATAAATCAGTAAATTCGAGTAAAATCACAGGCTTCGCTTATCCCGTGCGAATGCACCACACGAAATTCAGATGGGGGAGGGGGGTAATTTCAAAATCACACAAGGTCCCCAGATAATACTAATCCCGTGCGAATAGGGTTTAAGACAAATGTGTCACTCCGAAAAAGCAAACGTTTCTCCCCATCCCCCACCGATCAAGTCAAGAGCTCATGCAAAAGGCTAAGTTTATATGCTTCCTTAGTAAAATTAAGTTTACACGCCTATTTTCGAAAACCGCCACTGGTCAATCGTGGCTTAGCAACCGTAACTAGGCGCGGGAGGTCTGGCAAGCTTTCGAGCGGGAAACATGCCGAAGAGGCGTTGTGCGAATCTGATACCCGGTATCCTAAAAGTTTGGATGGGGTGGTGGAATTTTTTCCCTTCCCGACACCTAAAACCCAAGGGGAGAAATGCCGGGCGTGGATCAAGCAGTGTGGGAGACCCCATTCACAACTAAATGTTGACAGGATTAACAAAAACACCTACATTTGCTCCAAGGTAAGAACACGCTAATGTTAGCTAGCTAACTCAGCACAGCATTGCTTGGAAATAATGACGGTTTTGTTAATAATGCATATATTTGAACGTAAAATAAGATGATTAAAGGCAAGACGGAGGCTGACTGACATACTTTAAAATATATTTCAGCATTTTGCTAATCGACGGCCTACTAATCGGATCGCGGCTCTCCCGGGGTTAGTTCTGAGGAGGGAACATCCGGAGATCTCCAAGTAAAAGGTTGGTATGCAAACTTAATCAGTTAATTAACAGTAGTAATTTATGTGCTGTCATACCCGTTTACTATCGTGTAGACTTTATTTGGGCAGCGAGATTTATTACAGAACACAGCATGCTTTCATGCTTTATACAAAGTGCATTTTATTTGTTTCTGGTAAGAAACCAATACAGGATCAAAACCCCAACAAAACAACAGTGTAATAAAATTTAAGTTAAGTTATTAGAAGGGTTTGTTAAACTTTAATGATTTCATGAAGACAACTAAACAATTGTTAAACTGATTGTTTACTGAATCATGTGTGACAGGAAGCCAGCACCTCAAACTCCACTGAGGACACTCCACTGAGGACACTCCACTGAGGACACATTTCACAGTACATCACAACAGAGTGACTCTACCTATGGTAAGTTTAAACTGCTATTTGTATCTGCTTTTAGTTACTGATTGCACATGTTTTTTTTCATGCAGCACTGCACAGAAATTTGACGGCTGTTTTGGCAGAGGGAAATCCGGGAAGTTGTTTGACGGCTGGTTCACAGATGATGGTCCTTCAGAATCAAGGAGAGGAAGCTGTAAAACAGAAGAAAATAACATAAATTAGTAACATTCCATGTCTCCTTTCTCTTTTTTGTCATTTACAGAAGAACATGATATGGGCGACCATGGAGAGGAACTGAGAACTCTGCCAATGTGCCAATTAGCCAATCATAAGCAGAACATCATAAATCTGAAGCTTCAACTTGAGGCAAAGGATGGCCAACTCCATCATCTTCAAAAGGAACTTCAGTATGCACACACCTCAGATGCTTTAAACCCTGAGATTTTAAACCAAAGCCATGTGCCTGATTATTTCCACTACTGCACAGGGTTTTCTCAAACAACTTTCACTGCGTACTCAATTGTTACTGACCTTAATGAAATTAAAACAAAATTTGGACCACAAAGACCTAGCCTTCAGATTTAACATCCGTTTACAGAGTGTCAGCACACTGATCAACTCCTGGGTGGACTATATGTATGATAGTCTTGGCAAATTGTCTATTTGGCCACACAGGGATGTTATTTCCGAGAACATGCCAGCTAAATTTAAGGAAGAATTTCAGAATACTTTTGCCATCTTAGACTGCACTGAACTTAAGATTCAGAGACCAAGCTCACAAGTGTTTCAGAGTCAGACTTACTCCACCTACAAGTCTACTAACAACCTTAAGTCTCTAGTGGCCTGTGATCCATGAGGTGCAGTCATTTATGTGTCTGCCCTCTTCACTGGAGCAATTTCTGGCAAAGAGATTTTCAATGAGTGCAACATCCTTGATATTTTGAAGGGGTACATTCAGTGTGGCTATCTCAATGTAGGAGATGGCTTGATGGTTGATAATGGCTTTCTAATAGAGAAGGAAGTTGAGGAGATTGGTTTGCAACTTAACATTCCTCCTTTTGCAAGAGCAAACAGACAGATGCCACATGCAGATGTTGAAATGACCAAAAGAATATCTAAGCACAGGGTTCATGTTGAAAGAGCTATTGCAAAGATAAAGAAGTTTAAAATTGTGTCAGGCCAAATCTCGATTTCCCGGCTTGTGAACATAAATCAAATATGGTATGTAGTCAGCATGCTGTCTAACGTCCAGCCACATATCATCAAAGATTAAGGTTGTCTGTGTGTAGAAGAGCTGAGTGGTCAAGGAAGATCACGCTGATGTGGTGCAATGTCCTGTACATACAAGTTGAGTGAATTTCATATAAAGTACACAATAAAGATTATCTACTTTAATACTGCTTCATCTCATTCATTTACCTGATGGCTCAAACCACTTCCTAGTGGGTATCTCTCTCCTACAGTTATGTCCACAGGGGGTCTGTTTACCAAGTAGCTGATGGGTGCTCCTGTCTGCCTTTTTAATAAAGCAATTTTCTCCTCTGTACCTGAGAAGGTCCTGACGAAGAATACCCTATCAATACAAAGCTAGGGGTTTTATATGACAAAACTTTGCTGTACTTGGAAACCTGCCTCTCTAATGTTATGGTTTGTATATTAATAGTATTGTTTTATTTTCATTAGGCTATTGATTGAATTGACATTATTGTTTATTATTTTTATTCTCCTTAATGTAGTCTTACCAACATTTTAAAACTGTTCATGGTTCATTTTAACTATTGTATTGTTTTTATTTGTTTGTCACTTTGGACAAAAACGTCTGCCAAATCCCATAACGATAACCATAAACATAATTTTCAACTTACCTGCTTCCTGCATACCGACAGTCGATTGGTCGCCGCATACGGTTTTCATTGGCTTTAGCGACAACCACCGATGATATTGGCACTACCCTTATTTTGCTACCCCTTGGCTTGTGCCACTGCTGTGGTAGACTCGTGCAGGAGGACTTTGTGTGTGTTGTTGATGATGAATGGCTCAGCTCAGCATCTCTGGCTCGTGCCAGGTCCAAGGCGTAGATTAGACCCACAACGTGTGAGCAGTAGCCTGGCGCGATAAAAATATAAGCGGGAGAATGTTATCATTGCAAAGTGGTCAGGCTAATGTCTTGTGTTTATTCCACAAGATTTATGGATAAGCTGTTTGATTTATAATTATTAGATTATTTTCAAATTTCACTTACCCTGCTGTGCATGAACATAGCTGTTCCTCAATCTGTGTTTCCCATTTGAATGGTCAGCGTATGAGGCGGCTGCTGCTTGCGCTGGGACCTATAGGCTTTAGCTTCAATTTTGATGAAATTATTCTCTAATCGGTTGCATATTATGTCGTGGATATATCCCTCAAATGCATACTGCAGTCCCTTTTGTCTTGCTCTCTCAGATATTTCACCTGTTTGCCAAAAATGACTAATTATCTCCTTGGGAATGTCTGACACCGGTGCATACATACTGTAATAGACGTGCCAGGCGCGAAAGCTTGTCAGGCGTAGCAACAGTAACTAAGGAGGGCGGGGCTTAGCGAAGGGTCAATTTGACTTGAGTAGTATTTTTACTTTAAACCAGAAGTTTTCACTTTTATGTCATGTGACCATATGACGTCACATCAGCTAACTCCTTGTTCGCGCCAGCCAGAGTTTTGCCATCCGCCATTATAGCTTCGAGTGTGAAGACGGTCCGTGGCCCAAGGAAATCGCTTTTAGACAAGGTAAGCATTCGAAAATGTGTTATTTTAACGAAAATAAGTGTTTTTCATTCAATTATTGGTTAGTGGCAGGATGGACAATTA
Organism: Sinocyclocheilus anophthalmus; assembly: GCA_018155175.1. Classification (NCBI taxonomy): domain Eukaryota; kingdom Metazoa; phylum Chordata; class Actinopteri; order Cypriniformes; family Cyprinidae; genus Sinocyclocheilus; species Sinocyclocheilus anophthalmus. Next base: position 178,157 of record JADLZN010006704.1, on the reverse strand, counting down.
GGCTATTTTTATAATTTTATTTTATATTGTACAGACAACTGTGTTTGTGCACCTGTTAGCTAAAGCTAGCCAAACCATGCTATCAATATGTATGTTGCCTCTGTTTGACAAATGCAAAGTTAATGTAGTTATTATTTCACTGTGATGTAAGAAAAATATAATGGTAGTTTTGTGTGATAAGGCTCGTTTGTCTCTAACAAAGTTAGTGCTTGAATAAACTATACGTTAACTCCTTTCTCATATGCACCACAAACGTCAACGTTAGTTAAACATTGACTGCAGGAGCTGTAACGTTAACATTATATGAGAAGTTAATGGTACTGTCCGAATCAATTAATGTTTGTTTGTTTGTTTGAGGCCATGTGTGTATAGAGCGGGTTATTGTTCAGCACAACTCCGGGAAACAATTCTTCGGGGTTCACATCGGGGTTAGGCAAATGGCTGAGGCGGGGCCAGTCTGAGGTGCGTTTCCCAATGGCATCGTAATAAATCATTATCTTGAGCAAAATTAGCAAGCTGACATTAAGTACAATGTATATATTTTATTTTGAATGTATAAAAATGTCATTTACATATTTTAGTTTGTCAGATTTTAAGCACCGTTTTTGAAGAGTGCGCATGTACGTACGTTACGTGCTCTAGTACGCAAGAAAGAGATTGAATCGGGAAATAAAGAAATAAAAATTAGTCCCCAGATGCCATGTCCGTAATTTATAGCAAAAAAAAAATCTAGCATTAATTCGATCTCAAACGTATTAATTTAAAGAAGTTATTACTCCACCACCTGCGTGACATCATTCACCAACGTGGTTGAACGACAGGTTTGCAAAAATATGGTTTCGGGATCAGTCGTGACTAGCTAGTTGATTTGTTCAACGATGCATCGTACTATGGTGGTGAAGCAGCGAGTTACGTCGTTGTACGAAAAACGCACCCTATATTAGCAAAAGAGTGTGAGATTGATAGTAGGTGATTGACAGTTTTGCATTAATGAAGTATTTTGAATTAGAAAATGAGTTCTGATTGAAGAGGAAGAATTCATATTCCATTGTTTCACCTGTCAGCATAATGCAGTATAGTACAAGATCACTACAATAGTATGTCAAAGGTCTAATTAATAATTACAGTCTGTAGTGATTAGGTGCCAACTGCCCCAACAAAAAACAAAAATGTGAAATCTCACCTTTTTCTCTGTTTTACAGGTTGGATTTTGTTTCCTGGAAATTCCAGAATTTTGCCCTTATTGCTGAATTTGGTGAGTCCCAAAGTAATGTGAACATTATTTTCATGTGTTTTAAATAGGAATGACTAGCACTAGAGAATAGCTTTTAAATTACCACAGAGGTACGCGACTGTATGAAAATATAATCCGGTTCACTTCATGTCAGTATTTAGTTTATTAATTTTTTTTATTACATTTCGAGAATTACAAATACAAAATAACCCCAAATCAAAACTAATCAAGAAGTTACCCACCAATCTGATGTGGTTTATTTTACCAGACAATATAACACAAAAATGCTGTTATTTCATGCAGCTTCAAATGTCCTTAATTTATCTAAAATATTAAAGTTAAACAACAACAACAAACTGTTTCTATAAATTAAATGCAAATATTCCATGCATTTTTTTTTCCATAGTCTTTCAATGAATGTGGAAATGCAGACTGTGGTACTTCTGTTTCACGAAGATCTGAGCTCCTTAAGCATTATAAGCTTGAACACAGACATTATGGATGCCACCATTCCTATGCATGCATTTATTTCAACTGTCCTTGTACCTGCAAGACTTGGAAGGCACTTTTGAGCCACTTGCCAAGAAGTCATCAGTCCTCCTAAACTGAACTGACCACATTTAAATGTCTCTTACGCAATTGTAATCAACCATCCACTTTGAAAGATGTCACTATTTTTTGAATATTCGATTAGTTGATTTAATTATCGAATATTGAATAGGTTGTGCGATTCTTAAAAAAATTCCCCATGTTTTCGGTGCTGATGCGGTGCTCACATGCACACTGTAGACTTGTGTGGCATATAAAAGAGACTTTAAAATTCTAGGGTTAGTTCACCCTGAAATAAACATTGTCATTAATTACTCACCCTCATGTCATTCCACACCCGTAAGAACTTCGTTCATCTTCGGAACACAAATTAAGATATTTTAATGAAATCTCAGAGAGGCTTTTTATCCTCCCATTAAAAGCATTTTTTTTTTTTCCTTCCCTGTTAGTCTGTTATGCAGTTGGCGCAGTGCTGCGTTTCCATGTTTAGGTCCAAACACCAGCTTATTATTGGCCGGCTCCTGCGTCAGCATCACACGCAGGAGCCGGCCAATCGTGCTGTTCACGTCAAGAGGTGTCGGCCAATACTGAGCCGACGTAGAACCTGGAAGCACTGCAACGAAAATATCGTAGCAGAATGACAGGGTAGAGATGAATTTGTTAAATAAAGTCGTTGTTTTTTGTTTTGCGCACAAAAAAGTATTCTCGTCACTTTATAACATTAAGGTTGAACCACTGTAGTCACATTTTAAGAATGACAATGAACCCACCATTCAAGCAATCGCCGCTCCTGAATTGGTGCTAATTTGAAAGTGAAGGTAAAATGCGCACAGTCGCATGGACATTCATAATGGTTTGTGTCCACTCACTCTGTGCTGAGCATGTGTTGTTAGTTAATTCCTATTGGCCATGTGCATTTTACTTTCGCTTTCACTCCTCCCCCCCTCATTTATTTATTATATTAATGTTTCAGCACATTACAATCATTATATCATGGCTCATGCAAAATGCAAAATTGGACTTCATAATAATGCATTGTGTGTGTTTGCGCTCTCACATAGAGCCTTGAGGTGAATCAAAAAAGGGAGTGTCTTCTCAAATGCCTTATGGTGTACCTTGGGGAAGATGTTGACCATCTAATCAAGGAGTATCTGGTAAGTAGTTTTGCATGAATCACTTAAAGGGTTAGTTCAAAATGAAAATTGTCAATAATTACTCTTCCTCATGTTGTTCCAGATCCGTAAGACTTTCGTTCTTCGGAAGACAAATTAAGATATTTTTGATGACAGAATGCTGTCAGATTTCCTTCCATAGTCTGCCTTTGCGCTTCAAAAAGTTCATAAAGAGATCAGAAAACTATTTGTGCGTTATTCACTGTCAGTTGAGCTTCTGCTTATGTTCGCTGATCAATGTTGTAGGGTTTTTTTATTTAGCTCTAAATAGGGAAATATTTATGACTAACTATAACTGGTTATGATCAATAATAAATATTTAGATTATATCTTCGAATTATCTGTAGCAGAATCAATATTACAATTACTTGATTTGTCCGTCCATCGAGCAGACAATATAATAATTTATCATTTCAAGGAACTATTATTTTCCTGGCCAAGGAAGATTAACTGTCCTTCTTTGTGCAGTGCTAGCAGTGATTTAGCAAAATGTAGCAAGGGTTCACACATTCATTGACTTCGAATTGTGAGCAGCAAACAGAGACAATCCATTGTGAATATAAGGGATTTAATAAATGAAACTACCTCTAACATAACTAAGCGAAACACTTCTATATACACAGAATGAAACGAAGTAAGGAAAAGATAGAGAATAGAAAAAGAATGGCAGTATTTCACATCACTTAACCACATCCTTTGAAAATCATCAGAGAATCCAAAAATCACCTTAAAATGGGACTGAAACTTAAACACGCACCTAAATAATTTTAAGCGGTTACTTTCATTGGTTTCGATTGCTGAAGAAGAGATAACGGAGGTATTTTGATGAGTTCGTGAGGAGTCAGCTCGAAGTTTTTACTTCTGGTTCTTCTGAAAGAAAAGTCCACAGCGACTAACGTTACATGAAAGTAAAAACTGCCGGAAAATAAAAACTCAAAAGCAAGATCTTGAGAGTCTTCGAAAACTGTTGTCTCAAACGAAGAAGAGTTTCTTAGCAAAGTTTATTCCGGGCTAATCACTTTTGAGAATTCCTATTCTGTGTGGACTGGCCAATACCGGGCGTGAATTTTTGAGCGGGAGAAGTTCCCTCTGTTCCCTTCATGGCTCATTTGCATGTCTTATGGCCGGTCTGGAATTTCTGTAGTCTTAACCCAAAATATAGTCCAAATCGTATGATGCGTTTCACAATCAAATACTGTACATCATTGTTCGAGGAATGAAAAGCAGATAATATTGATACCAAGAAACAACAGTTAGCCATAGATAAATAAACCAAAGATATATACATACACTTAATATCACGTTTCTGGCTTTAAACTAATACAAAGTACCGAGTGGGTAACTCAGCTAATCTAATATGGAACGTACAATCAACACATGCAATATACCAGATATATTTGTAGAGTATAATAGAGTAACGGTCTTTGTGTGTGTGTGTGTGTGTGTGTGTGTGTTGTGTGTGTTGCTTGGCCACCAGCCCATCGGGGTCTTACAGATCTTTAGACCGTGTTTGAAGTCAGCTGGGGGAGATGATTTGTGGTGCTGGTTGAATCTCTTGATGGCGCGAAACCATTTGGCAATTTAAAATCACCCCCATACACGTAAAGTCTCTGACAAGAACTGGTAATTTATATGCAAACATGTCAAAAGGCTAAAAGGGTCTCTTAAGCCATAAAAACCCAAAGATCATGCATGATTCTACGCAGACGCTACAATGTTTACATGCGAGTAAAAGACTAAATTAAATGTTCATCATAAGCTATCGATTCTCTTCAGCAAATTTGGACTAAACTGCTTGATTCTTATGTGCTGGTTAATAAATTGTATATTATATTTTTGTAGAACACTGTATATTATCTTAATCACATTTTTAAATATTTTTTGCTTCAGAGCAGCTGCAGTGCAGATGGTCATAAAATGGAAATTGTATCCAAATATTGCATTGTGGAAAGTGTCAGTCTGTGTCCAGATTCTAAAATTAATGAAAATGAGTCCACAAGGCAGTTGTATTTTATTTTTTAAACATTATAGTGAATCCTGTTTGAAGCATGTATACTACTGTATTTGGCACAACATATGTTGTAACTTTTTGAAGATAGATGTTATATAATACTTGTACCAATGCTTTACTTAGGTCAAGTTGCTATGAGAAAAATATTTGGAAGAGTCAACATTAAGTATCTACTGGACTTTGCAAGTCATTACATTTTCTTATTACTAGACCTTCAATTTGTTTTTTTAGATTTGATTGGGAGAATTTTTTTTTGTTCATATTTTTAATATAGACACGTCGGTCACTGATTTCATCAAAATAACTTTGTAATAAATGTCTTGTCTTGGTTGTTCAGAAGGATGAAGCTGAAGCAGAGCTTCAAAGATGTACAATGGCAGTGTATGTCTTCAAGGAAGATGAGGATCCTCTCCAGCCACCACATCACGTTGGAATTGTTATCGAAGCGGTGCAGGTCCCTAATGACTTGCCATCAGTCCCACATGCATGTGCCATGTTGTTTGGCCTCATCTACATTCTAAATTTGAGCTACCCAAGTGAACTCAAACACACCTTTGAGGCTCTACAGAAAATATTCATGGAGATAGAACCCAAGAAAATGGCACGCGGAGTGTTCAGTCTGAGTGTCACGCTCTAAATATTGGAGTAATCGAAGACATTTGGATACAGAATGTGTTTTATTGTGTTATATCTTGAATTCAAATACATTCCATGAATAATGGAAGGGGCCATTGTTAAATGTAAGTAAGAGAGAAACAGACTTTAATTCAAAACGGATTAAAAATTAAAGATTCAGATTTTCTGTTAACTGAGCTGTTTCTGTGGCATAAATAGAGGCACTGATATCAATGTGAATAATGCAAAATTCACAATGGCAGCAATTGTAATGATGTTTTACTTAAAGGGTTAGTTCACCTAAAAATAATGTAATTTATTACTCACCCTCATGTTGTTCTACACCCATAAGACCTTCATCTTCAGAACACAACTTAAGATATTTATGATTGAATGAAATCCCGATGGCACTTATGCCTCAATTGACAGCAATGCCACCGGACCCTCTCAAGATCCAGAAAGGTACTAAAGACATATTTAAAACAGTTCATGTGAGTACAGTGGTTCTACCTTAATATTACAAAGTGATGGGAATAAAACAAAATAATGATGCGTAATATCTAGTGATGGGTGATTTCAAAACACTGTTTTGAAGCTTTACGAATCGTTGGTTTTTAATTAGTGGTTCAGATTGTGTAAACAATCTAAATTACTGAAATCACATGTCTTTGGCGCTCCGAACCACTGATTCGAAACAAGATTCGTAAAGCTTCACGAAGCAGTGTTTTGAAATTGCCCATCACTAGATATTGTCATTAAGTTGTTTTTTTTATTTTTTGGGGCACAAAAGGTTCTCATCGCTTCATAACATTAAGGTTGAACTAAGATTAAGGTAGTCACATTAACTGTTTTAAATGTCTTCAGTAGCTTTCTGGGCATCTGAAAGTGTTAATTATCTTGCTGTCAATGGAGGCCTCACTGAGCCATCGGATTTTATCAAAAATATCTTAATTTGGGTTCCAAAGATAAACGAAGGTCTTGTGGTGTAGAGCAACAGACGGTGAGTAGTAAATTACATAATTTTAATTTTTGGGTGAACTAACCCTTTAAACTGACTTGTGCACTCAAGACCAAACTTTGTTCATGGATTGCACCCCAAGCAGTTGAACTGTAGTGTTGTTGTTTTTTTCTTTTTTTGGTTCTTTTGATTTTGCATTTGTAATGGGGTTAATGGTCATTTCTCAAAGGTTAGCAGTTTTAACGGTTTACTTAATTTTTACTCTTATTTTACATATTTCAAGTCTTAAAGGAGGGTTGAAGAAAAGATTAACATACCACATTAATGTGGTTAAGGTTACAGAAAGGTTGATTTTGCATTTGTAATAGTTCAAAATAACGTTCATACATCCTGGTAATTTTATAAAATGATAGCCATGTTTTAAGACTGTTAGGTCTATTCTTATACTGCTGAATGGTTTTTACATTACATATCAAGTTTTCAAGGAGAGGTGTACAAAACAGTTTTACATTAATGTGGTTAAAGTTACAGAAAGTTGACGGTTTAAAAAAAAAAATCTTGACAAGACCATTTTATTTTATACTAGTGTTTTTCCATCAATTGCTGATGTGTAAAGCGCATACAGGCTAGTCTAACTGGCAGCATAATTCAGTTGGCTATTTTTTTTTTTGACCGAAGGTGATGCATATTTTAAAAAGACATCACAATAAACATTGAGGTCTTTCCAAGAGAATATTCCTGTCTTTATTTATAGTAAGTCAACTAAATGAGCATTTACTGACAATGTTTTTGTTTTATTTTAAGTGAATATAGTAAGTCAACTAAATGAGCATTTACTGACAATGTTTGTTTTATTTTAAGTGAAAAAAAATTATTAAAGCAAAATTAGCTTTTGTTCATGGTAAAAGTAAAGTTGTAACAAAGCAAAAAATATATATTGACCTACATTTAAGTAAAGTTTTTTTTCTTGTGACTAAAGAAAATAAATAGCTTTAGGTGTTGTTAAAAATATAGTTTGTACTGAATCAGAAATTCAAATTGAGTAAATGTAATAAAATTGCTTGTAACAATTACAGCAATTTATTTAGTTTAGTCCAAAGTAAAAATTATACTTGGATGTTATGGTAAAAAGTAAATTTTTCCAAAGTAAAAAATAATTCTTTGGTCTTCATAAAAAGCAATATTTTAACTTTTGTTTCAATGTAATTTTTTATCTTGGGCAGAATAACTATTTTAATTGATATTAAATTAAAATTTAAAGTTTCAACCAAATCAAAAATATAGTTTGAGGAAAAACTAATAAATTTAGCTGTAACAAATTACAGTAATTTTTTTAGGTTGGTCCAAAGTATAATTTTTTATGGTATAACTTAGCAACAAGAATGCAAATTTAGCAAATCCTCCATTTTAAACCGCACTGGGTTGGCGCCAATACGAAATGTAAATATAAAGATTGTGCAAATAATTTTCAGATAATCAAGCAAACACACTTACTTCAGATCCCCGTTATCTGCTATCTGTAATCGAGCTTCTATTTGAGATAATATCCGTTTAGGCTATCCACCTTTTTCCTACGCCCCATGGTGCTTTGCGCGAATTATGGGTGGAACTTCTGTTACGACGGAAACAATAATTCGCTGGAGTCACAGTGTCGCTACTTATTCATTCATAGCAAGATGTGGAATCACACGCTGACAGAACTTATAAAGGACAACTTCAGCATACCTTCAACATACCTTCCTTAATAGAGGAATGAGAGGACGATTTAATAAAGTGGCCGCGCATACTTTCAGTAGGATTTTTAGCTACTTTGTTGATTCAATTGCTTGTGACAGTAAGGCAATGAGCAATTTGAAAAGCTCAGAGGCTTACCAATACATTCACAGTAATAAAGTAGGTTGTGTGCTATTCAAAGATGTGGGCAATGATTTTGTGTACTTAAAAGCTGATGTAGAGCCGAGTCAAAGCCTGAATGTGTCACACCATAAAGCTTGGGTTTTAGTCTCTACGTCAGGTGTCATACAGACGGCAGGGTGCTCATGTTGTCATGCAGCTGCAGTAATGTGGAAGGTCAGTAAATACATGTATAAAAAAAGATGAGGACTCTCAAACTGTTTAACGACAATAGAGTATTACCATTAGTATTAGGCGAGTAGTAAACGCATAATCTGAATGCTAACTAATGTGTTTAACATCTAAAAGCTACAATCCTAGGGAGGCAAGAAAATAAAGAGTAAGAAAGACTATTATTTATTCTATAAAGTAGAGAATGCAGTCAGGCAAGGCAAGACAGGCATGTCATGTACTGATGTGCAAAAGAAGTGGAATGCAGGCACGAGAAAGAATGTAGGGCTGAGGAAGGCAAAACACAAACTTTAAACGCCACCAGGCCACACATATCCAGGCCCATCATCATTACCTCCAGATCTAACAACTTCCCCCCAGCATTTCAAGAACCATGCTGAGTTTGTAAGCCATAGCAGTTCATCTGTGATGGTGTTGTGGAACAAACAATGGTCTTTTCGAAGTTGTTAAAAAAGGTCAAGAAGCAGAGTTCCAGATGTCAAAAGACTTTATTGAGCACAGCAACAAAGCCGAGATGACAGCCGCTGCATCTGAAGTCTCTGTCTGTCCGCTCATCCGTTTTATACCTTTTTCTCTTACCAAAGTTGGTAGTTCCAGTTTTTTATTGGTTATGCCTGTCTGGTTTGCCACAATTTATTATAAGTGGAAATGGCCGATAAGAACTTTTACTCCCATGGCCATTTTTATTAATGGTGGAACTGGGCCAGATCAGTCACCTTCATTCTGCTGCCAATAAGGTGGTCACATGAGACATTCATTAAATCAGTTTACTTGTAACCTATAGTTCATTGGGTTAAGTACACTTGGTACTATCCAATGGAAACCACCAGTATTGCCCAATGGATAGGCCCTCAGACTTACATTCTACATTAGGACATCCAGTATTGGAATAACTCAAGCATATTAATCAGTATATTGATTACTTTCATGACCATTCATCATATTTTAAGCAAGATAATACCATATTGAGTAAATAGCATAATATATAATAGAATTACACAATATATTCCCCCTTTGAGACTTTACCAAGTCTCACCACTAAGCCCTTTGCCTAGAGTGCAACACCATAAATCCACCCATCTTTCGATCCATCTATCCACCAATAATGGTCCTCCATCTCCTCTTACCAAATGGTCTCTTTATGTTGCTGCACTCCAGAGGAAGTCAGATCCAAACATCTCTCCTCATATTTGACTAGATAAGAGTAAAAGAATCTGCTTCCCTATTTATACATTCTTGGGGGTCTACAAACAATAAGTCAAAATAAATCAGCAATGTTTTTTAAAGCATGTGCATGAGATGTGTTAGCCTTGCCCGTAGTTGTTATGGTTATGTAGAGTACATGAATGATTAGTCAAATGATTAAAATTATCAAAAATGTAAATTGATATAAAACAAAGTAGTGCAATAAATGATACACTGGTCTATCCCACGCTGCCAGAGGAACTCCAAGCATTTCTGGTAGCCTGGAGTTCTGTCTGGTGCTGCTGTCCTTCGTTGCCAGATGAGCTCTCAGGCAAGCTCCCTTGCCCTCCAGCACTATCTGGTGTTGGAGTAGATAGTGGGTTTTTAAACCTCCAGTTGAATCTACTCATGCTGCTAAGCACTGAGGTGTCCGTCGATCCTTTCTTCTTTTCATACTTTTCCAGTGTTAAAAAGAGACAAACTATATGCCGATAAATGAAGGTTAAATGATGAATACTTTCAAATAATAAGAAAATATGTAATCTTTCTTTATCGTCCCCTTTTTCTGGTTGCATTGCCTCGTAACACGGACAATTACCTGCTTAAGACCCCTTTCTTTCCAAAAATAATCACATTTTACATTTGATTTACTTAGATGAATAAATGCTCTTTAAAATAAATGATTTCAGAGTAAATGATTCAAAAGAAATGACCAAAAATAAATGACTTCAGGAAGGGGCATATGCCAAATTAAAATACATATCATCCTCTAACTTCCTGCCTACTCTATCCAAGTATTCTAATACTACTACATGATATAAAAAGAAAATACAATGAAGATACTAACTCCCTTTCTATCAAAAGTTACAATACAAGATGAAAATAAAGAATAGAAAATAAAAGGCACCCCTTTCCTACCCCTCTGTTGTTTTTCAGGAAGGTTTTGCACAAATTCATCCAGCTCATCCAGTCCAGGTCCCACTGTATGCATGTTGGTACACCCAATGTCAGTTCCAGTTGGCTTCACTGACAACGTTAATCATCTGTTTGGCTGCAGCACTGGCCAGCATTGATCTGATGAAAGGCACAATACAACAGAACAGCAAAAGAAACACAACAACAACAATGGCTATTATGATGCCCACTTTGGTTAATCATTGTCCCCAAGACCCAAAAAATGAATTAAACCAATCCCAAGTATGCATGTCTGCTCCAGCATTCTCAGTCACTTCATCTCTCAGGTTTTTCAGTTTCTCCATAGCTTTGGTGAATGATCCAGCTGGGGCTGTACTATTTGAAAAATAAGTACAACAGTCAGTTCCAAACATTACACATACGCCTTTTTTCGACCAACAACCAGTTCAATGTTTGTCTATGCATCATCAGTATAGTTAATAAATATCTGCTAATTACAATAAATATAGTTTGTCCATTCTATATTCTTGATAGAGGTTATCTATATGAATATTGACACAAATCTATATTTTATCTCATTCTTGGCCTTAAATTGATCTAGTATTCCCTTGATTGGCCATTTGAATGTATATACTTAGATTTGTTTAGGTCCCCTTCTATATTGTCACTCCTTATAGTATTCTTACTCTGTCTTCTATTGCTTCTGATTGATTTTATCATGACTACATAATCCATTACTAGATGTTTGAATGTCCCTTCTGGGACTGGTATATGGTCTATAGGTGCAGATGTTCCTTTCCTAATATTGTTTTGGATGCAAACTTTGCATTCAGATAAATACTCATCAACCATTGCCTGTAAACAAGGTGACCAAAATCCACTTTAGTTATTTATTTTTTATTGACTTCCCCCCTCGCGCAATGGTTAAAACCATGTGCGCCAGAGATAAAGATTTCAAGCAATGGAGTAGGAGCAATCATATGGCTCTCATGAAATTGTCAAAGCCCATTTTGCATTACGTGTTGCTCCCCTTTGTTGCCATAGACCAGGGGTGGCGAACGTCAGTCCTGGAGAGCCGCAGCCCTGCAGAGTTTTGCTTCAACCCTAATCAAACACACCTGAACAAGCTAATCAAGGTCTGAAGGTTAGGAAGCTACAGGCAGGTGAGTTTTAATTAGGGTTGGAGCTGTACTCTGCAGGGATGCGGCTCTCCAGGACCGGAGTTCGCCACCGCTGCCATAGACTAATTTCATATGGTGTAGCTTGATGTTGCATCCATGCAATCGTTAATTGTGGTTGAGGTTTGAGTAACCATAGGTATCCATGATTGGTTGTTTTCACAGCCTGAGGCATTTCTAGAATATTTATTTACGGCATTATTGCCTTGTATCATTGCCCTCTTAGTTAGCTGGATTGATTTGTATATGTTTGAAACATGCAAATAGAATGGTTTGTCATACGTGGGCATGGTCAAGACAGGAGCATTCTGTAACTCTTTCTTCAATTATTCAAATGCTATTAATGCATCAGTAGTCCTTATCAAGGGTGCTTTAAGATTTTGATGGCCCACCTGTTTCATTAGTGCTCTAAGTGGAGCTGTTTTGATTGCATAATCGTCATTCCAATCTGCACTAAAACTTGTCATCCCCAAAAAATGAATAATTTGTCCCACTGTTTGTGGTCGGGGCGCTTTACTGATGCCCTCTAAGTGACTGGGTGATATAGCTTTCATCCCATGTGAAATTGTGCGTCTTAAGTATTCAACTTGTGGTAGGCAATATTGCAGTTTTTCTTTAGAAGCCCTGTGTCCCCCCTCAGCCAATTTAGTTAGCACTTTAATTGAGTCTTGGTGACATTGTTTGAAAGTTGTTGAAGAAATCAATAAATCATTAATGTACTGTCCAGCCTCAGATCTCCATGGTCTTCTTTTAGAACTTGATTAAACACGTGGTGAGTGTTTGAAGCCTTGCAGCATTCTCATGTAAGTAAACTTTTTTCCTTGGTAGGTGAATGCAAACAAAAGTCTACTTTCTTCTGCTAAGGGAACGCTGAAAAAGGCAGAGCAAAGATCAATTACAGTATAGTAATTAGCAACAGATGGAACATTGGTTAACAACGTATGCGGGTTTGGAACTTCAGCAGGCCAATCCTCAACAAACTCAGTCACTGCTCTCAAGTCATGCACCAAACACCATTTTGATTTATCTGCTTTAGCCACTGGCAATATTAGGATATTACAAATAGATTTGCTGATTTTTCCCATCCTATGTCTGTGTCATGCTTAGTCAATAGTTCAGGTGGCCTTGTGGGTTTTTTTTTCTTGGTCTCATCAGCAATTCAGTTTGATGTCCCTGAAACCCTTTTTTTTTTTTTTTTTTTTTTGCTCAATCATTTTTGGGAGACCTTTTATTAGGTGTAGCGAATCAGCTCATGGGAAAATATTAATAATTAATCATAACTAGTAATAATCAATTATAAATATTTAGATCCACTGTAGATATTTAGCTGACCACTCAGAGTCAACCGTCTTGTCAATTCTAAGAAAGTTAATTTCCTAGTTAAAGGAAATAACCTTCTTACTGTACAATTCTACAAAGCTTGTAACGTAAATCTGCATGATTAGTGATTCCGGTTATGAGCAAACAATGAACACATCAAGTGTGATACAAGTAAGTGTTTATGTAGTTAATAAAACCTTAAACTAGTCTAACATACTACATAAACCCATAAACTGGTCTAACATCCTCCATACACATAACTGGCTAACAACCCATACACAGCACACACACACACACCAGTTGTATAGCAAGGTTAAATTTACTCATCACAGGAAGCGGCAGAAGATAATTTTATGGGAACACTTTGCAAATTATTCAGCAGATCTAAAACCTGAGGGAAAACGTCTGATTCTTAGTTCAAACACACCTTTGTAAATAGGTGCAAATGATACCTAATGTATCAGTTATTAAGACTAAGTTTGATACTTGCGAGTGTCGGCTGTCTGAAAGAGATTCCTGATCTTAAGGCCCCAGAACTTGCTGAAATTAGTTGATGAAAAGAACCAGTTTGAGTCATAGAGTTTTTGGGACTGGAAAGGACAAGGCCGAAGCCTGGCACGAGCTTTGGTATCCTGGAGCGTCTCTCACATCTTCATCTTAGCATCTGACCGAACCACCGACTGCGGGTCACATGGTGTGTCAGCTTTAAGGTCAGAGAAGTTCCCCGCCTCTCAAGATGGGCTTATCTAATGAGAAAAGCCGGAATCCCAAGTGTGCGTTTTGAGATCCTGTGGAGTTTATGTCTCTTTGTGTGGAAACATGGTACTTAGTATCTGGAACTTGAATTGAAAATACTAAAGGTTCTCAGGGCACTAATATAATGCCTACGTACCAACAAATAATATACATTCTTGTTTAGATCATCAGAAGGCGAATTCATAGATACTAACC
>JADLZN010006704.1:155000-160513 GCA_018155175.1 Sinocyclocheilus anophthalmus | reverse complement strand
TACACATTGCCACATCAAATGTTCCCTCTGCCGGCCACTTAGTAGCCAATTTCTTTGTTCTCTCTGCCCACCTTCTCCCAGAGCTCCCTTATTGCTTCCTTACAGGCTAGATTTTTAGAAGCTAATAATTCTACTGGAGTTGACATCTTTTTGAAATTTGAGTTATCAAACTGCTCAACACAATTAACTATTATTATTATTATTATTTTCCCTTCAGAGATCTACCTCTCTAATCCCAGCGTTTTAATTACTAGCTAATTTTCACCAGGCTCATCAGACGAGGATCACTAAAAGTATCCGACCCCTGATTTCCACCTGGACTTTTGCTGGGCAGAGGACTTATCACCTTTTTATAGGAGTTGATTATATTATCTCAAATATTTTAAAAGAACCACAATGTGCTTTCTAGCTAAAAATTTGAAGGGTAACACAAGGCCTTTTGGTTCTTTCCATTGCAAATAGCTTTTTGTCCAAAATGTTTTCTCCCAAGCTAAATGCCTAAAAACTCCACAGCCTCCTCAAATGAAATTTGCGACCTGTAGCCGTCACTCCTCCTTCCATATTGAGTAAGTGAAAGATGGGGTTAACTCTATGCAAAAACCTCCTCTTGAATATTCCAATGTTCAATTCATCAATTCATCTTTCATACAGTATTTTAAGTTTAATGGTTCCATAAAGTCAATTAATAATCTTTTTTCTTGTATTGATAGAATTTGTCTGCCCCTTCTTTTCTTTTTCTTATTAACAACAATTTCATTACCCATTTTTTCCTACTTAAATCAATTAAACAATGATCTCAACATCTGCTATTCTATTTCTTAATGTTGGTGGATTTCTACCAATTTCTGTCCATGTGTAATACTTCTCAACACAATCATCATCATCAGTCGTCTCAGTATCCTGCTGGTTATATGTAATGCCAGTTCACTCCCTGTCTCATTTACACTAACCCTTATGCATGGTATGCTTGGGGTATAACATAAACCCCAGACCCACTTTACATGGTGAAAATATATATCATTATTTTTATTTATTATTATTATTATCCTGATATTTCATGAATTTCCTAATTACATAAGATCTTTTTAGAAATTTGTTTTTTACTTAATAATAATGTTTCTGATGTCCGCTATGACATGACTACACACATGTAATGTTTTTGGGTCATATTGACCTTAATAACAGTATTATTGAGAGCAAAGTATTTTCACGTTTAAAATTTTTTTGGTATCTAACGTATAATTACTTAATACTAAACTCTCTCTCTCACTATCTCTCACCCATACACAAACACATGCACACACACACACACTCCCTTTCGTACATACACCCATAAACACACGCACCACAACCTTTCTCTTTGTTCTCTGTCACACATGCACAAAGTCAGACCAACATACATGTTCTCACTCTCACATGTGTGCACACACACATGCATTCAGGCACACATATGCATGCTCTCTCTCTCTCTCTAACACACACAAAACACACACACACACACACACAGCTGCTCTGTTCTCCTCCTCCCTGCACTTCTGCTTTTGCTTTCACTCTTTGCTGACACTCGCAGAGATACTTTCACACACACAGAGGTTCCTCGCTTGCACACACACAGCTGCTCCGTCACTCCCACTCAGTGCTTCCACTCCCCCTGTCATGCACACACAGATCAGATGAGAGAAACACCAATCAGCCTTGGTTTCTCTCTCTCTGTCTCTCTCACTCTAGGAACGAAAAACCAGTCACTTTTTACTTTTTCTTTATCAATAATTGTGTTTCACAATTTGGATCACAGCGTCGGTAACTTGGATGATGTTCAAACACCCGACAAAGCCAGTTCTTTGAAATATTCTTTGTTCTTTCAACTCTTATAATTATCTTTATACACTCTTTGCTTTCCAATCACCATCTTATTGCCTTCTTTATTATTTTACAATTGTTCACACTGGTTTTTCATACCATTGCAATCATAAACAGTCACATAAAATCAGCACATTAAGCTTCATGCAAAGCGCAGTATAGTTAATGTGGTTAGTATCTCAGCCAAGCAATCAGTGCTTACAGTAATGTATCCAGCACACAGCGCGCACACACACAATTCTCTCTCAACATTCAATGGACAGACAAAGACTAACAGTTCAACACTTTCTCGTCTGCAGACACCTGTCCGAGCAGCCCTTCCACTGTGGGGGTCCACCAGGGCCACACTTAACCATCAAACAAGCAGCTCCCTGGTATCCCTTGGCCCCCCCACTTAGGAAGCGGTAACCACAGGCTTTTATGCCTCTCTTAGGCACCGTGCACCTCTTGTGCACACACAAAAACTCTTTACTACTCTAATGCATGCGCGTCTTTTGACATCTGGAGCCTCTTACGCCTGTTACTTTAACTTAAATGATCTAGATTCGATTTGGTGAAGCCCTTTCTTCAACCACCGCCACAGGTTTGACCCTAGCAACCACGCAAACAATTCACCATTTTAATTTAAACAAAAAATTACCTCATTAGTCTTTTATTGTTTGCGTGTTCGCCAGGCGTTCACCTGCTACGGCTCTCGTCAAGGTCAGGCTTCAAGCCAATCCTGTTTGTGACACCAATTTGTCGTGGAACAAACAATGGTCTTTTTCGAAGTTGTCAAAAAAGCTCAAGAAGCAGAGTTCCAGATGTCAAAATAAGACTTTATTGAGCACAGCAACAAAGCCGAGATGACAGCCGCTGCATCTGAGTCTTTGTCTGTCAGCTCATCCGTTTTATACATTTTTCTCTTACCAAAGTTGGTAGTTCCGGTTTTTATTATTGTCTATGCCTATCTGGTTTGCCACAATTTCTTATCAGTGGAACTGGCCAGATTAGCCACTTTTACTCCCATGGCCATTTTATTAATGGTATAACTGGGCCAGATCAGTCACATTCATTCTGCTGCCAATAAGGTGGTCACATGAGACATTCATTAAATCGGTTTACTTGTAACCTATAGTTCATTGGGTTAAGTACAGTTGGTACTATCCAATGGAAACCACCAGTATTGCCCAATGGATAGGCCCTCAGACTTACATTCTACATTAGGAATATCCAGTATTGGAACGCAAGCATATTAATCAGTATATTGATTACTTTCATGACCATTCATCATATTTTAAGCAAGATAATACCATACTGAGTAAATAGCATTATATATAATAGAATTACACAATAAATGCACCACTGTTTCAGCTGCAGACAGAAGGTCTTCAGCTAAGCTTCAGAGCAGATGTAGACAGCAACAAGACCAGCTCAAGTGAACATGATACAGACATATCACACACAGACCACAGCATAACACAAAGTTGTAGAAAGTGCCTTTTGTTTTATGAGTCCAACATAAAACTATAACCCACCCAAGCAACTACACTAATGGAAGAAACTAAGGTCCAGAGCACCTCACAAATGTGGCATGACGCCAGAAAGCACCGTATCACTGCCAGTACAGCAAAGAAAGTACCCAAATGACCTACTACTAACCCCAAAAAATTCCTCAATGAGCACTTCTACCCAGCCTTCAAAGGTAATACTACTACAAAATATGGCAAAGAAAATGAGGGCAATATCGTCCAACTCATGAAAAGCCGAGGGCACGCTGTGGAGAGTAGAGGCCTGCTGATCCATCCTGAACATCCTTGGTTGGCAGCTAGCCCAGATGGCATCCTAGACTCAACAAAGCTTCTCGAGATCAAGTGTCCCTTCAAGAGCTCCATGCCACTTACTGAGTTTTTGAGTGTGAACACTCTCTCTCTTTCTTACACAAGCACGCACGCACGCACAGGTTTACATTTGTGAAAAGTGGGGACATCCCATAGGCGTAATGGTTTTTATACTGTACAGACCGTATATTCTATTGCCCTTTACCAACCCTACCCCTAAAACCTACCCATTACAGGAGACTTTGTGCTATTTCAGATTTTCAATACACTCCATTCTGTGTGATTTATAAGCGTTTTGAAAAGTGGGGACATGGGGTAATGTCCTGAAAAGTCACCTTCTCCTTGTAATACCTATGTCATACCTTTGTCATTATACAAATTTATGTCCTCATTTGTCACAAAAACGCGTACACACACACACACACTCACTCACTCACTTAACTTTGAGGAAGGATGTGTAAGTCAGGTTGGTCAAATTAATTTTTGCAACATTGACTCAGAAAACATTGGTTTATTAACAAATAATTCAAATATCCCATCAATATTTTTTTTTTTTTTTTTTATTATTATTTATTTTTGTTTTTGGGCCCACTGTGCCGAAATTGTGTTTGCATTCAGTAGCCTATATGGCAGCATTTTTGTGCCACGTTGAAAAATAAGTAAATAAGATTAACGTCATAATATTCTAAGAATAAAATCAAAATTAAGATAATAAAATCATGTTATATTGAAGTTAATGGGAAAATTCCACATATATGCCTACTCCTCCAAAAAAAATAAAAGTCTGTGGCATCCGTCATTCTTTTAATTTTTTTAAAACTCTGATTGATCGATTCATGAGACATATTTTTTTTTTTTTGTTTGGTAGGTAATTGTTATTTTAACATGCATTCAAATATTCATGTTTATTTAGTGCTGCAAATATTAAAGAGGAAAATATAACTGATTCATATGCAGCTTGAACTGAGGCGAATAATCTCACTACAAATTAAAGAGCGTAAAAAGACGTTTATTGAAGATTCTTACTATTAGAGATGCCGAACAAACAACGATGCAAGCGATCAAATAAATAATCCGTGCAAACAAGTGGCTGCGTCAACGCTACCGCAAGATAACGTTTCCATATTTGATTTTCTTCTATTTGTGGTGTGAGGTCTTACAGTTTAATACACTGTATATAATAAATCTACAGAGATCAATTATTAAGTTTATCTTATTATCTTATTTGAGTTATTTACCATACCGAGTTTCAGTTTAACTTTCATCCAAGTTCCGTAGTAGACATTTTATATTATTTTATGTTTATGTGATTCAACAAGATCGCGTTGGAATGATTAACGCTTACTGTATCAACATAGCGTTAATCAAAAGCAGAGGTTTCATGCAGACATTGATAAGGGTTATGGCATAGCCCTTCCCAGTCAACAATTTGATCTCACAATGATGTCACCATGAACTCACATGATTCTCATGGTGTGGTCACAATGTGTGTGTCACAGTGAGCTAAAAGTGTAACCACACAGCGCACTCACTGTGTGCTCATACTATGCTCCCAATGTGAGGTCACTGTGCGCTCATACTGTGGTCACAATGTGAGGTCACTGCACACTCACTCTGTGCTCATACTATGGTCAGTGTGAGGTCACAGCACACTCACTGTGTGCTCATACTATGGTCAGTGTGAGGTCACAGCGCACTCACTGTGTGCTCATACTATGGTCAATGTGAGGTCATATGACATTGCAATCAGTTATTAACAACATAACAGGTGAAAATAACTATTAGTTTAACAAAATATGAAACAAATCATGCATCCATGCTTCCACAAAACAT
>JADLZN010006704.1:0-152500 GCA_018155175.1 Sinocyclocheilus anophthalmus | reverse complement strand
AATAATATACACATTAAATAATATCAAAAGTCTACATTCACTATATTATCCAGTCTCCGCTGACCTAAATTCACAGAATGCATTGCCGCTGTGACGACACATTCCCATTCTCTATCCACATTTTTCTTCAACGCGGAAGTAAGTCTATGGGTGAGACTTCCGGTTCATTAGCCGCTATAACAACGTGCAGTAAACGGTAAAACTGTTGCACTACAAACCAGTGTGTTCATAATTAAGATAATACATTAAAATTATATGATAAGACACACCAACTTTCAATATCAAGCAGCAAAACAAACTGTTTTGTTCAGCTAAAAATACCTAAACAGAGTGGACGCAGATGTGACCAGAAGCCAGACCCAGAATTTACAAATGGCCGTGCCCATTTTTACGACAAGAAAAATGTGGATTGAATAGATGCGTAATGCCTTGTCCAAATACCCACACTTGCGGTCTTTGCACTTGACCACTTGACTACTTATATGACGTATTTCCTGTATTTGGCCCAAGTGTTCAAGTAAGGATGAAGACCACAAGTGTGTAGAACTTTTCATTACCTGATAGGACACACTTGTAGTGTTGTAAAAATGCAAGTGTTTAAATAGCTTTATTTAATTTTTAAATACTTTGCATTTAAAATCAACAATGTCTGTTCAGTAGTCCCTATAACAAATGACAATTTAATTTTGTGGTGCTTATAATTAAGTGAAAAAAGCAGTTGCAAATGCTGTACAAAATAAATATCACCACTACTCATCTTTGCACCAAAAAAAAACACAGTTTTTCTACCAAATTATATGTAATATCTAATTATTATATTAATATTTAACTTGCATTGGAAAGGTTTCCGTGACCTCTCGCGAGATCTCGGCAAAAAGACTCACGATTTATTTCCAGAACATGATGCATGATTGGATACACTAAGCCTCGAATAGCGCTCCGGAGCGGAATTGGAGATAGTGTGGGTTTAGTGTGTGTTAAGGGCACTGCGCTCTGGCGTTTTTAAGACATGGGACAGTCTTGCGCACTTACTTCCTGTAGCGCGCACGCGCTCTCAAGTGGCCAAGACCGCAAGTGTGGGTATTTGGATAAGGGGTAAATGAGCATTGCCACTTCCTGCTTCACTTGCACCACGACGATGCCTTTGAGTAAACATATAGGGATAATCGTTCTATTAGGCATTTGCGTTACAAGCGCCATTCGCAATTTAAAAGAAGGGCCGACGATAGGGTCAGATTCTAGACAGTACAAAATCAAATCTTTACTGAATGAGGATCCTACAGTTGATTTTACAGACGTGCCTTCGAGCAGAGCTGCACCTGTGCAGGTGCTTTGCACTGAGCGAAGCATGATTTTGCTCATCAGCGCGGACCTTCACTCAAACGGACGTCGTGTCACTTCTGAAGAGTTGAGCCTCGGTTGGTCAACCGAGAGCTGCAAAGCCTATCAGTACTCTGATACTGAATACGTGATTAAAGCAGATTTGCACCAGTGTGGCTCGGAGTTATTGGTATGTAAGATTGTTTTGTTTGATTTTGCTCCCAATTGTTAAAATAATAATAATAATAAAAATCATTCATTAAATATTAGCTATGTATATCAGCTCAAGTAGCCTATCATGTCAAGAAAATGACAACATATTCAGAACTGGGAAAGCCATTTGTACCAAGTTTATCTATTTTCCTTATTTAATTATTAGATTGAAGGAGATCATTTGGTTTATTCAAACCAGCTGATCTACACCCCAATGCAGAACAGCTTCGGTATCGTAAGGACAAGCAGTATTTCTATTCCTATTGAATGTCATTACAAGAGGTTTGGACTTTAGCTATATGTTTATCATCATTTATACATTTTCCTGTTTATTTACTGTGTATTTGCTGCAACCTACATCTCAGGATTCACTTTGTAAGCAGTACTGATGTGAAGCCTTCCTGGGAGCCATTTACATCTACTAAATCAGCTGTGGAATTGATCAGTTTTTCCTTTCGTCTTATGAATGGTATGTTCAAGATTAGATAAAAAGCTTTTTTTTCCCTGATATTTTTTTATTTTTTACCTTTTTATTTTTTTTAGATGATTGGAGGACTAAAAGGTCATCCTATGTGTACCACCTTGGGGAAGTGATGAATATCCAGGCTTCCTTCTTAATGGCTGGGCATTCTCCTTTGAGATTAGTAATGGAAAAGTGTGTGGTCACTCTGGAGCATAATGCTGCATCAGTTCCCCGCTACATGTTCATTCAGAACCACGGGTCAGTCAGGATACGGGACTGAATTTTCCAGAGCTATGAAAATAAGAAAATTATATCATAAACAAATGTACAAATATCCTTGGCCTAGAAACCATTCTTTTAATTAAAATCTTGAATGAGCAGTTCATTTATTATGTGTTAGGAGTTGTTGCATCTCTTGATTTTAAATGAATTGCACGTTTTGCAATATATCTCTCTTGAGGTGGCGTAAAACAACATGTCACACTTATGATTAACTATTGTACTTTAATGTTAACAAATGGAATTTCTATCCCTTTTGCTGTAGATGTCTTATTGACTCTAAAGTGCCAGACTCCAGTGCCCGTTTCATGTCCAGAAAACAAAATCATGTGCTTCAGATGCAGATGGATGCTTTCCGTTTCCATGAAGACCAACGTAACACTGTGAGTCCTTTATAAACTAAAACATTTCACTCTTTTTGTGTTGTAGAACAGTGTATTGTAAATGCTAATTATTTTGCCTGTAACTTTTGTTGTAGCACTCCCCATTTGGAAGCTGTTTTTTAATTTAAAAATTGGTGCTAAATGAGCACATGTAAATTAATAAAAATTTTACTTTATAGATCTATATTACATGCCAATTGAAAATTGTTGATCTGGAGGTGAATATCATGAACAAGGCCTGTACCTATTCTGTAAACAGGTATGAGTGAAGTTTTTGTTGTTGTGTTTTTAAAAAAAAAGTGTCCCTTAGGGTACTTGAAAACAAATATTAAAAAGATAACTTGTTTGAAATTGAGTATTTGCATTGGATTACATCTTTAATATTGATATCTTCTGATTCAATAAGTCAACTTGTTGCTTTCTGAAGGTGGCTTAGTGTGGATGGTTGGGATGAGGTTTGTGAATGCTGTGAGAATACTTGTGATGCCATTAGCCATAAACAAACTGGCAAATGGAGTAGACTACCAAAGTGGTCAGTCAGTAGAGGTAAGCTTTTACCTAGGCCACATCATGCCAAGAAATGGCAATACCCAGTGATGTACATTGTTTCTTCAGTTTTCTGCTAAGACATCACAACTTTCAAAAAGCAGAGGAAGACTCTTCCACCCAAACTTTGCTAATCCACAACCATAAACCATGGAACTCACTACAACTTCCTCCTAAAAAAACTGTTGTCTTTTCTACATTTAACCTCTGCTCCTTGCTACTTTCCACTGTAAACTGTGAATATTGTTGGCTTTATGGCAAACTGGTTGTGATGTTCCTTATTTTTAAGTTGCTTTGGTATAGATCAGGAGTAGGCAAGTTCGGTCCTAGAGAGCCGCAGTCCTGCAGAGTTCAGCTCCAACCCTGAAAAAAAAACTCACCTGCCTATAGCAAGTAATCCCGAAGACATTGATTAGCTTGTTCAGGTATGTTTGATTAGGGTTGGAGCTGAACTCTGAAGGACTGCGGCTCTCTAGGACCGATTGCCTACCCTGAGGATAGAGGATCTGTAATGAATAAGGTGAGAGTAATTCTCTTTTGGTTTTTCAGATACAACAGAGTCCAACACTGTGATGCTTGGTCCCATAACAGTTCTTGGCTAAATTCTTGTGCAATTCATGACAAATAAAAACTATTGTTTGTCAATCTATTGGCATTGTTTTAATAAGATTTAAACACTTAATTTGGAGATGTGTTCATGCACAAATGTCTACCACTGTCTCAATTAGGCCTCTGGTCCAGTTATAATTTGGGCTGGTTGGGATGTTAAAAAATAAATAAAATAGAGCTGTTTTTTTTATTGCTGCCACAGAAACCAAATTAAATGGCAAATATTAGTTCTATACAGGTTTCCCATAGAGTTCCGTCCTCCATTGTTCTGCAAAATGTGTAGTTCTGCCCCATACTCACACCATTGGCAGGATGGGATCTTCAAGTTTTCTGATTGGTTGAGCCACCGGGGCTTATTTATATTTACTCATTAGTTTTTCTTTTTGATTTAATATTACATTTTTGTGGCTTTGATACATGTTTCAGTGATTTGTTTTGTATACGTGGTGTTACAACAGCTTTATCTGTGTCATAACTGTCCACAAACTTTTTGGGTGCACTATATGTGATTTGTTCAAAATTGTGGATGTTGGGGCGTTTATAAATGGGCATTGGACTGATGATGGGGGAGGGTGAAGGGATTTCACCCTCCAGTTAACGTCATAACGCTGTTTAGGCTTTCTCTCCTTCCTCAACCGCACAGTATGAGTGTTCTCTGAAAAAGTTTGGGAACACCGTGAATGTATGCGTACCTGGGGGATTTAACAGTCACAAAAGAAGGACAACAACAGGAATACGTTTTATGCTGCACTGTCAAAAAATGATCGCTATAGGAAACAGAAAGATCGGTTGGGTTTTGAAATATAGTTTGTCTTAACGGTTGCCCAGCTAATCCGCCTGGAAAGTTAGTGTTGTTCGAGTGAAGGAGAGAAAAAACTGCAGAGGAAATGGCGAAAACCAAAATAATCTATCATATCGACGAGGAGACTATGGTGAAGATCCCTATCTCTTCGGAGGAAATCACGCTTTTAGATTTTAAACAAGTCCTCAACAAACCCAACTATAAGTTCTTCTTTAAAGGTGTCCTATTATGCTTTTTCACTTGTTTAATTTTAGTCAGTGTGTAGTCTGTATGTTTGGGTATAAAAAATATCTAGAAAGTTACAAATCTCAAAGTCCACTCCAAAGGGAGATATTTAATTTAAAAAAAATCCCTTTTCAAGAACTACAACGAACGGCTCGTTTGGACTACAGCGTTTGTTTTCCGGGCTTTGTGATATCACAAAGCGGCTCATTGGAATATCATTACAAAGAATGCCCACTTACAGAAATTCGAATGGTTGGGGGGTGGGGAGGGGCGAGGTTGTGGTTAGAATGCTTGTCCCTTGGTTGAGTGAGTGCATCAGATGAGACGACGAAGAAGTGCTGCTGCAGAGTTAGTGCATCAGAGAAAAAAGGAACCACGGAAATACAATGTAAAAGAATGGGAAATACACAAAAATTGGTCAATGCTATGATATCATGTCAAATAAACTAGTGTTGCAATGGTTTCATGTGCAAATAACATGCATGAAATTATACTTACAAAGATTACCATGGTTTTTTGACAGCCATGATGCATGAATTTCAGTGCAATGGTGTATGCCAAAGCACCATGATAGTACTATTTCTTACCATTATTGCACTACGCTATAGCCACAGCACTGGTTTTGGTAGGGTACTACATATATATAGAATATATATATATATATACGTATATGGGTAGTTGAAAAATAGGCAGTAAAAATGCTTTTTTTGTAAAATACCATTTTTGAAGAAGAAATGCATATTACACTGTGTGTTCCAAATTATTATGCAAGTGACATATCAATAGGATTTCAGTACAATAAAAACTGAAATAGACTGCACCTTTGACCAACTGAAACCTGGTCTAAAGCCTGGCGCAATATTTTTTTTTTGTTAATTAAAGAGCGCGTTAGTAATATGCACCTATATGCGGGTGAACAACGTGCGTACACTATGCTTATTACACATACAGGGATGAGCAGGTGCGCACAAACATGCCAAATATTAAAAATGAAAGGATTAAAATGTAAAAAATTATTATTGTGCCGGTAGAATGGTCTGCTTGTGCACTTTAACCTCGTGCACGAGCAGAACCTTTCCTCTCTGGAGAAGAGTTCAGTCTTTGCAAATTCCGCCATGTAAATAGCGAATCCACCATGGCGCGAGTGCAACTGGCTTTTGAAGGGAATGGGAGATGAGACTGATTGGTTTATTGCACGTTACACCCAAAACACACCCATGACTCATTAAGAGAATAGGTACAACCCTTTTGGACCATGCGGCGGGCGCGCCAGCCATTTTTCCTGTCGTTAAACTAACAAAAGTGGAATCGGACATGCCCTAATTGCACTTGCGCCGTGCGCTTTAGACCATGCGCTTAGATCGTTCAAATATGGCCCTTAGTATTGAAAATTGGAGGCCCATATTATTAATTAATGTTGATGCCAAATTGTTATAAACTATATTTGCAGAAAGGCTGAAACTTTGTTTAGGTCAATTATTGATGACTGCCAGTCTGGTTTTATACGTTGCAGATATATTGGAAATAATATTCGTTTAGCTTTGGACCTGATTGACTGTAATTTCTTAATTCGGGATGAAAGTTATATATTATTTGTTGATTATTTATAAAGCCTTTGACTCTGTGGACCACTCATATTTGATGGATACTCTTGGCTTTGGTAATAATTTTATTAAAGCGATTCATACAATGTATAGTAATTGCAATACTTCTATTAAATTGCCTTTTGGAACAACTCCCAGATTTAAAACTTCTAGAGGCATAAAACAAGGAGACCCTGCAGCTCCTTTCTTATTCTTATTAGTTATGCAAGTGTTGTGTCTTCATGTTAAAAATAATCAATTTCAGGGTATTTGTTTATTTGACAAAGAAATAAAATGTTCACAGCTTGCAGATGAAAACCATATTTTTGAGAAGTGAGAGAGAAATAGATGCAGCACTTAGGTGGTCAAAGGAAACAATATGTTTTCTTCAGTTTCAGGCTTAATTGTAAATATCAATAAATGTAAATTGTTTCCTTTGAAAGCTATACCTGATGGTGTGGTGGAATTGTGTGGCATATCAGTTAAAAACCAAGTCTCTTATTTGGGGATCAAAATATGTAAATTATCTTCCACTAATTGATAAAGTACAAAAGAAATTTAACGCTTGGTTAATTAGAGATTTATCTTTGACTGGGAGAATATTGTTATCAAAAGCTGAAGGGCTGTAAAGATTAGCTTATACAACAATGGTGTTGGATGCTTCAAAGTCAGTTATTAGGCAAGTTAATAAGAAAATGTATAACTTTATTTGGAAGAATAAGCCACATTACTTAAATAGAGATATATTAGGTAATTTATATTATCAAGTTGGTTTAAATGCTATTGACTTTAAAGTCTCCAACACTATATTTTATAATCAAATGGATTCAGAATTGTATAAAATCTAATAACAAATTACGGTATAATTTTCCAAATTTAGTTTGACTTCTCAAACTAAATTTCTCCTCAATTACAACTTTGACATTAATAAAATCCCCATTAAGCTTTCTAATAGAGATATAGAAGAGACAAGATGGCGCTGATGATGATGGCGGCCTCTGTGGCGTGCTCTGCAGTTGTTTTTGTTGGTTTGTCCTGTCTTTAGTAATATCCCTGCAATCAGTTTTACCAGAGACGAATTGCTGGACATTCGGCACTACACATCACCCGATATTTCACAGTTTTTTGATTATTCTGATGTTTTGCTGGACATAGTAGTTGGCGGAGCAGCTGCGCTGATCAAGCGCTTCAGGACGCGCCGACGGGGGAAGTGAGCCGGCGCCCTCGTGAAGCTCAGGCAGCGCGGATTTCGAACGCCGTTGCCTAGCATCCATCTGGCGAACCTCTGCGCTCTACCCAACAAAACGGATGAACTCTTTCTGCTCTCCCGGACAAATAAGGATTTCTCACACTCCGCTGCTCTGTGTTTCACGAAAACCTGGCTGAATGACGCCATACTGGACAGCACGTTGAGTCTGCCGGCTTTCAGCTGTTCAGAGCGGACCGCAACGCAGAATCAACGGGGAAATCGCGCGGCGGCGGGACATGCTTTTACATCAACGAAAGGTGGTGTACAGATGTAACCGTGTTAAAGAAGATGTGTTGTTTCGATCTAGAAGCTCTTCGATCTTTTCATTAACTCTCAGACAGCTTCGTGAGGCCAAAGAAGATGTTGGGGGCTACGGAAGGGAATTAATGTCTTGTATAAACAGGCCCAATTCACACTGGAAAAGGAGATCGCAGTGGCAAGAGAAAGTATTCTGAAAAGCTAAGGAAAATAAGCCTCCAAAAAAACTTTTTCCACTTCCAGCGACTCGCATCGGGGAAAAGTCTGAAGAGACACCAAATACAAGGACACAATCACCCAGCACTGTGGAGATCACAACTGGCAGCCGATTGAAGGAGTCCTTACTGCAGGTTTGAAAAAAAAAAAACCCACACACCCACCCTGAAACACCTCTCCAAACAAACCATCACACCTCCTGCAACCCCCCTCCTCCCCACACCTGCAATTCAGATCAGTGAAGATGAGGTGCACCAGGTCTTCCGGAAGCAGAAAAGGAAAAAGCACCAGGCCCAGATTGTGTTGCACCAGCCTGTCTGAAATCCTGTGCTGACTAGCTGGCCCCCATCTTCACACAGATCTTCAACAGATCACTTGAGCTGTGCGAAGTCCCTTCATGCTTCAAACGCTCCACCATCATCCCCATCCAAAGAATGGAGGAAAATCCAAAAATAAATCCAAAATTACAGGATTTTAAATGACTACAGGCCTCTGTGGCTCTAACGTCTGTTGTCATGAAGTCATTTGAGAGACTGGTGTTGGCCCACCTGAAGGACATTATTGGACCCTTGCTGGATCCTCTTGAGTTTGCCTACAGAGCAAACAGGTCTTTGGACGATGCAGTCAACATGGGACTGCATTATGTTCTGCAACATCTAGACAGACCAGGGACTTATGTGAGAATCCTGTTTGTGGCCTTTAACATGATCATCCTAAACCTCCTCCTGCCCAAACTAACTCAGCTCTCCATGCCCACCTCCATCTGTCAGTGGATCAACAGCTTCCTGACAGACAGGCAGCAGCTAGTGAGGCTGAAAAACTCACATCCAGCACCCGTAAGATCAGCACTGGAGCTCCTCATAGTTGTGTCCTCTCCCCACTGCTCTTCTCCCACTACACAAATGACTGCACATCTAAAGACACCTCTGTCAAGCTCCTGAAGTATGCAGACGACACCACACTCATCGGCCTCATTCAGGCCGGTGACGAGTCTGCTTACAGACAGGAGGTTAAAGAGCTGGCTGTCTGGTGCAGTCTCAACAATCTGGAGCTCAACACGCTCAAAACAGTGGAGATTATCGTGGAATTCAGGAGAAACCCCCCTGCACTCCCACCACTCACCATCATGAACAGCACTGTAAAAACAGTGGAGTCATTAAGATTCCTGGGAACCACCATCTCTCAGAACCTCAAGTGGGACACTCACATTCACATTGTGAAAAAGGCCCAGCAGAGGTTGTACTTCCTTCGCCAGTTGAGGAAGTTCAACTTGCCACAGGAGCTGCTAACACAGTTATACTCTGCAGTCACTGAATCTGTCTTCTGCACTTCTATAACTCTCTGGTTCAGCTCAGCTACCAAATCTAACCTCAGAAGACTACATAGGGTAGTCCGGACTGCTGAGCGAATAATTGGTACAACCCTCCCTTCTCTCCAAAAACTGTACTCATCCAGAGTGAGCAAAAAGGCTGGCAAAATCACTCTGGACCCCTCAAATCCAGCACACTCCCTCTTTGAACTGTTGCCATATGGTCGACGCTACAGAGCACTGAGCACCAAAACAGCCAGACATAGGAAAAGTTTCTTCCCTCAGGCCATCCATCTCATAAACACTTGACAATAACTGTGGAACACACAACACTATTTATACACTCTGTAACGAATCAGCTCATGGGAAATATGAATAATTAATCATAACTAGTAATAATCAATTATAAATATTTAGATCCACTGTAAACATTCATTTAACCTCTCAAGTCAACTGTCTGTTAATTCAAAGAACATTAATTTCCTGGTTAAGGAAAACAACTTTCTTACTGTACAATACTACACAGAGCTTGTAGCATAAATCTGCATGATTAAGTGACTCCAGTTATGAGCAAACAATGAACCATGTCAAGTGTGATACAAGTAAGGTTTTATTAACTACATAAACACTTAAACTATTCTAACATACTACATAAACACTTAAAGTAGTCCAACATACTACATAAACACTTTAACTAGTCTAACATACACACGCACACGCATACAGTTGGTATAGGAAGGGTTAAAGCTTAACTAAGTACAGAGAAGAGACATAAGGAATGAAATTTCATATTCATATTCAGCAGATTTACACCTGAGGGAAAAATCAGATTCTTAGTTCAAACACACCTTTGTAACAAGGTGAAAATGATACCTAATGTATCAATTAATAAGACTAAGTTTGGATACTTGCAAGGTCTCGTCTGTTGAAAGAAAGGGATTGATGCATCTGAAAGTCCATGATCCTTGCTGAAGTTTGAGTCAGAGTAACTTGATGGATGGAAAGGACTAGGCCGAAGCCTGGTGCGAGCTTAGGATGTTCTGGAGCGTTGTAGCTCACATCTTATCGAAACCTAACATAACCACCGAACCTGGGAGGGTCCCTGGTGTGGGCCTTTAAGGTAGGACTAGAGTCACGCCTCTCAAGGTGGGCTTGTCCAATGAGAAAGGAAGAAATTCCAAGCGGGAGGTTGCAATTGCTGGAGGGTTTTACGACCCTTTGTTCGAGGGCATGGTAATTTGCACATGTAATCCGCTTGGGGTGTGGATGCACAAACTAATAAAGATACTTAGAACACTAATATGTTGCATAGGTTTAAACATACAATATACACTCTCAATTAAATCATCCGAATACAAATTCATAGATACTAAACAAGGGTTTATAAGGGTTATATATATGTAAGCTGACAGAAGTGAGTATTTCGATCATAAGCCTGCATAAAACAATATAAAATCTCAAAGACAACATACACAATGACAATAATATACACAATGACCTGAAAGATACACTGTTCATTCAAAGAAAGGTTTTCATATGAATTAATTAGTAGAAAAGTCCATTTCTTCTCTGCCTTTTTGACTTACTTGACATTACTTGCTAGGAAAATGCAGGAGGAGTCTCTCTGCTCAATTCCCACTGGCAAAAAACCCAAGTGATAGGTTGGTTGCATGGAACCAGTGGGGCCTGTTCGGTTCATGGCGGTTTACGCATTTCGGGTGGGAAGGGCCATGGGAATAAGTGGCTTATTAACTGAGGGTGTACAGAGTATTGTTAAATATAGCCCTAACAAATAATCTTGTGTGTTTGATTGAGTCCAAGCGCCAACGCTAGTTATTTATCTAACACACATGCTTAGTTTACATTTCGAATTTGCACATAATATACCTGTGCATACAAAACTGTCTTATTGTAATATACCTGCACTACAATTGTCAATTTATATATTTTTATTTCTTATTTACTTGTTCTATTTATTTTTATATTCTCTGTTTGTGTACTGTCGCGTCCTTCTGTTGCACTGCGGAAGCTTCGTTCATGAAAACAAATTCACGTATGTGAAAACATACCTGGCAATAAAGCTCATTCTGATTCTAACTTTCATAAGTAAGCTATGCATCCTTATGTAAGGCCCAGTTTGGAAGAACTCTCCCTGATTGCAATGACTCTCCCAGCCTCTAGTTGGCACTAACTAGTAACACTCCCCATCATTTTGCTTACACTGGTTCTATGCAATAACACTCCTAGCCACTAGGTGGCCCTAGCTTCTGTTGATAGATACATCACTACTCATTAGGACTTGAATGCCCACAGCCATGTGTCTTTACCCAATTAATGTTGGCCTATTTAAGCGTGCCCCATTTGCTCACCTGTGTTCAGTCTTGAGCCTACTACGCCTGTGTTTCCTCACCACCTAAGCTAGTTTATTGAGATTTTGGATTTTGCCTTTTGCTCATCTTTTATTTCTTGCATTTTTCTATGGAAGCACGGCTTCCCTTTTGTTGTACTTTTGAACTTGGACTGCTCCAGTAAAGCTTTTGTTCAGTTATCTAAGTCTTTCTGAGTCTTTCTGTTCTGCCCTTGGATCCCTCTGTCGACTGTCATCCACTATAGCACAGTGGTAGAGGAGACAGCTCGGTTGCCTAGTGGACCAGAGTTTGATTCCCGCCTCAGACACCCGTCACAGCAAGACTGAACCATGGAAGTGGACCCAGCAGTGGATGCTGTCCCTGTCTCCAGTGTGGAACGTATTCTAGTGGCTCTGTCTGGTCAAGCCACCACCATTCACAGACATGAACAGATCCTAGCTGAGGTACTGCAGCGCCTGAGTGAGCTGGCTAGGCCTCAAGCCTCCCCAGTATTAACCACGCCATCCGTTCCAGCTGAAAGGTCCACACCCCTGTTCTCCGGGCCTCTACCCGAGCCAAGACTACCGGCACCCAAAAGGTATGATGGGAACCCTGAGAGGTGTCGGGGCTTCATCACTCAGTGCACTTTGACATTTGGTTACAGCTTCCCCACAGCGAACAGCAAGGTGGCATACATCACTCTGCTCACCGGACGAGCACTGGACTGGACTACGGCTCTGTGGGAGCAGCATTCCCCACTTACTGATGATTGTGACCTATTTGTTGCAGAGATGAGGAGGGTCTTCCATCACCCTACCGGTGGGGGAGACGTTGACCACAGGCTGCTTCAGATTTCTCAAGGGACCAGGAGTGTGGCAGACTTCGCAATTGAGTTCTGCACCCTAGCCTCGGAGAGCGGGTGGGACCAACGAGCTCTGAGAGCGACGTTTCGCCATGCCCTATCCCCTGAGCTCAAGGATGAACTGGCCTTCAGGGATCTGGCTCCGGACAGAGTCCCTTATCGACACGGCGATCAGAGTGGACAACCGCATTCGAGAGCGCAGACGGGAACGCCGTGGAGAAGTTCAGCTGTCTGAGCCCCACGCTTCTGGGTGGGCTCCGGATTCCTTCCCCCATCTCTTGAATTTCGAGGAACCCATGCAGTTGGGAAGGGCCAGACTGTCACAGGCTGAAAGAGAACGGCGCATGAGGGAGAGATGCTGCCTGTATTGTGGTAAGCCCGACCACTTCAGAGTCAACTGCCCAGAGTTGACGGGAAAAAACGACTCTCAAGAAGAGAGTCCCCTTAGAATATGCAGACCTCTGTGAAGTTTTGTGCAAGCCTCTTTGCCACCCCACAGACCATATGACTGTGCTATTGATCTGCTACCGGAAACCAACCCTCCTCGAGGGAGGCTTTATTCCCTCTCTGCTCCAGAGAGAACTGCCATGGAGGAGTATATCAATGATGCTCTCAACAGTGGGTTCATCCGGCCATCTACGTCACCGGCAGGGGCTGGTTTCTTCTTTGTGGGAAAGAAGGATGGCGGGCTTCGGCCGTGTATTGACTACTGGGGCCTTAATCGCATCACGGTCAAGAACCGCTACCCTCTCCCACTAATGACCAGGGCCTTTGAACTCCTTCAAGGGGCGGCCATCTTCACTAAATTGGACCTTCGGAACGCCTACCACCTTGTCCGAATACGAGAAGGGGATGAGTGGAAGACGGCCTTCAATACTCCCAAGGGGCACTATGAGTATCAGGTAATGCCCTTTGGGCTAGTCAATGCTCCCGCGGTGTACCAGGCACTTATTAATGATGTGCTATGAGAGATGTTAGACAAGTTCGTATATGTATATCTTGATGACATCCTAATCTTCTCTCGCTGCTATCAAGAGCACGCCAACATGTCCGAAGCGTACTCTCCCAGCTACTGAGGAACGGTCTTTTTGTCAAGCTGGAGGAGAGCGAATTTCATGTTCCCACTGTCTCTTTCCTCGGGTTCATTGATTCTAGTGGCAACGTTCAGATGGATCCAGGCTGTACTGGATTGGCCCCAACCAGGCTCCGTTAAGGAGGTTCAACGCTTTCTGGGGTTTGTGAACTTTTATAGGCGGTTCATCAGAGGCTTTAGTGCTATAGCCAAACCCCTGACCACTCTCACCAAGAAGACAGCAAGTCCCTTTAGGTGGACTGAGAGGGCTAACCTGGCATTCGACCGACTCAAGCAGCTCTTTACGTCTGCACCCATCCTGACTCTCCCAGATCCCGAGTTACCCTTTGTAGTCGAGGTGGATGCTTCGAGTGTGGGGGTAGGGGGAGTCTTATCTCAGAGAGCAGGGAGTGATCACTAACTTCATCCTTGTGCGTTCTTCTCTCGGCGACTTTCCCCAGCCGAGAGGAATTATGATATCGGTAACCCGGAGCTGTTAGCGGTGAAGTTGGTGCTAGAGGAGTGGAGACAGTGGCTGGAGGGGGCCAAACACCCATTCCTCATCTGGACGGATCACAGGAACCTCACCTATATTCGGGAGGCCAAGAGATTGTGCCCACGTCAGGCGCGCTGGGCCCTCTTCTTTAACCGCTTTGATTTTACCCTCTCATACCGCTCAGGGTCTAAGAATTTTAAAGCCTGATGCTCTCTCAAGACTGTTTGATCCACCAGAGATGGAGGGCAGACCCGAACCAATCCTACCTAGTTCCAGAGTGGTGGCATCGATCCAGTGGGGAGTTGAGACCGCAGTGAGGAAGGCCCAATGGCGAGATACTGATCCAGGTAACGGACCTTCGGGTCGTCTATTTGTGCCTAACTCCATGTGGTCTGATGTGTTACAGTGGGGTCATGCTTCTCTGTCTTCGGGCCATCCTGGGAGCACAAGATCATTGAAGCTCATTCAGAGAAGGTTTTGGTGGCCCAACATGCAGTGGGACGTTCAGGCTTTTGTTGCTGCCTGCAATGTGTGTGCCCAGAACAAGGAGCCCAGGACCCACCCTCATGGCTTACTGCACTCACTACCCATCCCTACACACCCCTGGTCCCACATATCATTGGACTTCGTAACGGGTCTACCAAGCTCTCAAGGTAACACTGTAATTCTGGTGGTGGTAGACCGATTTTCCAAGGCTTGTCATCTCATACCATTACCCAAGATTCCCACAGCAGGTCAGACAGCAGAGTTGCTAATGCAGCACGTCTTCAGAATCCATGGCTTTCCCCAGGATATGGTGTCCGACTGAGGATCTCAGTTCACCTCCCGGTTCTGGAAGTCGTTCGGGCGTCTGATTGGGGCATCCATTAGCCTGTCCTCTGGTTTTCACCCCCAATCGAATGGACAGAGAGGGTCAACCAGGAGGTTGAGAAGACTCTCAGATGCTTGGTGTCCAACAACCAGACGACTTTGAGCTCTCACTTAATCTGGGAGGAATTTGCACATAACGCACTACACCATTCTTCTTTGGGCATGTCCCCTTTTGAATGCCAGTTTGGTCCCCCCCCCCCTCTATTCCCTGAACAGGATCCCGAGGTCCGTGTGCCAGCTGCGGCTCGACTTGTCCAGAGGTGTCGACGGGCATGGCGGAGAGCACGAGTAGCCCTACGAAAGGCCGCTCAACAGCAACGGAAGTATGCTAACCAGCGCCGTAGACTGGGACCATCACTCAGACCAGGACAGAGAGTGTGGCTGTCTACCAGGGATCTCCCACTGCACGTAGAGTCACGGAAGTTGGCACCTCACTTCATCGGACCCTTTAAGGTCCTCAAGAGGATCAACCCAGTGTCTTACCGGCTTCTGCTACCCAGGTCCATGCGCATTCACCCCACCTTTCATGTCTCACGGTTAAAGCCTGTTGTCTATTCTCCTTTTTCCCCAGTTAAAAGGCCCCCTCCAGTTCCTCGCATCATTGGTGGTCAGCCAGCCTACACCGTGCGCCGACTACTGGACTCTCGCCAGGTCCGTGGGAGAACCCAGTATCTTGTGGAATGGGAGGGTTATGGCCCAGAGGAGCGGTCTTGGGTGCCAGCTCGAGATATTCTTGACCCAGATCTCATCACAGAATTTCGCCACCGGGGACAACAATACAACTAGAGGAACGTCAGGAGCCGTCCCTGAGGGAGGGGCTCCTGTAAGGCCCAGCTTGGAAGAACTCTCCCTGATTGCAATGACTCTCCCAACCTCTAGTTGGCACTAACTAGTAACACTCCCCATCATTTCGCTTACACTGGTTCTATGCAATAACACTCCTAGCCACTAGGTGGCCCTAGCTTCTGTTGATAGATACATCACTACTCATTAGGACTTGAATGCCCCCAGCCGTGTGTCTTTACCCAATTAATGTTGGCCTATTTAAGCTTGCCCCATTTGCTCACCTGTGTTCAGTCTTGAGCCTACTACGCCTGTTTCCTCACCACCTAAGCTAGTTTATTGAGATTTTGCCTTTTTTGCTCATTTTTTATTTCTTCCATTTTTCTATGGAAGCACGGCTTCCCTTTTGTTGTACTTTTGAACTTGGACTGCTCCAGTAAAGCTTGTGTTCAGTTATCTAAGTCTTTCTGTTCTGCCCTTGGATCCCACTGTCAACCACTATAGCACAGTTGTAGAGGAGACAGCTCGGTTGCCTAGCGGACCCGAGTTCGATTCCCGCCTCAGACACCCATCACACCTTATTACTGGTGTACAGTAAAAAGAGAAACACAATTTCTCTCCCCACAGATGTTTGATCTGGAATAATAAAGACATTAAATATAAGAATAAAACACTTTTTTTTTTTTTTAACACTGGTTTAGGAATAATATTGTATTGCTGACTCAGTTGCTTCACCATATGACCATATGACCACACTGTATATGGAGATATTTTTTAGATAAAATCAAACTTCCAATTTCTGCAAAAGACTATGCAGTTATCTTTGGTGGTATACCCTCTGATGTTCTTCAATTGTTGCGTGTTACTGATGTTGTTGATTTTAATGTAGCTATTGCTTTAAATTTAAAGTTAGATGGAGTTAGTTTTCTTGATAGAAAATGCAACAATAATGTTCAGAGAAAGATTTGTAGGTCTTTTAGATTCCACCAGCTAAAAGTTTTTGGAATTCCCACTTTCAAGACATTAAGTGGGAGGAGGCTTTTATGGTCTCCATGAGATACTGTATCACCAATAAGATCCGTGAGGTTTCATTTAAAATTATTCACTGTATTTACCCAGTAAATTAAGTTATAAAAATATTTAAGAACGACAATGACTAATATGAATGACTAAAACTATTTCCCATCTTTTTGTTGATTGAATTTGTACCAAATTGTTTTGGAGTGATTTTAAGGTCTTCTTTAAGGAGATTTCGGGATTTGACATTACATTGGAAGACAAGAATATCTTATTTTTTGATAAGCCTTTAGAGAAGAAAATTGATTTTGTTCTTAATTGGTTTAGGAAATATTACATTTATAAATGTCGAGGGGCAAAAAATACACCTAGTTTTGTGCAATTTAAGTTTGAGCTTTGTCAGTATTTTAAAGCACTGGAGGGTGTAAGGAATGCTAAGGCCAAAAAGACTATGGATTGTTGTAAAGCCTTGAAATGTTATGCTTTTTAAGGACCCCTATATTTATTTTGCAATTAGAGATATGGTAGGTATGAACTACTGTATGTAGTTCTTAATTTTCGTGTTGTTTATTTAGCAGTTTTTTAAAAAATTATTATCATTATTATGATTCTACTTTTAACCTTTTTTATGGATTTCATGCAGTTATTGTTACACGTTGTGTGATTTGTTACTAAATAAAGCTTTTGTGGTAAAACAGAGAATAAGAACTCCTATATTCTTGACTACGCCACTCCGATTTTATTTGGGTAGGAGATCCCAGGCCATGTAAAAGGTTTTCCCGCACGGCTATTCAAATAAAAGAATATTCTTAAGACAGAATTACTATAAACAGTTTCAATTTTATTAACCAAGTAATTTCACTTCCAAGCTGGCTAAATTTACTCATGTAAGATGGAAACACAAATACCTGCAGAGGATAATGTCACGCTCAAAGAAAATAAAAATGAAATGAACACCAAAAATTAAATACATTAACCCCAATCTACAAACTTCAGTTTTCATGCATAGCACCTCAAAGCATGAAATACAAAAAAAAAAACGCAAGTACAGTAAGCCAGGAGAGACGAAGGGAAGGGAGGTAGAGAAATGGAGTGGGAGAACCGAGAATAATGGAACTTTCAGGACGCCGCTAAACGGTAAGTTCTATAGCTGCCAGTAATGGCCTCGTTGGCATGTAAAATAACCGGACCAAACAATAAACAATAGTCATGGGCCAACAACAAGAGCGAAAGAAAACAAAATAAACAATTGAATACAACAGAAACAAGAGAATACAATTTCAAGGCAGGGAAAACAGTGATCATTTGAGCTGGACCGAAACAACTCTAAAAAGAGAAAACATTAAACAAAACACAATTTGTTAACCCATGTTATGCAGTCCAACCTTCTCAATCAGGACAGCTAATTTAAATTACACAAATATAAAAAGAAAAACAAACATTACAATTTCAAAAAGAAACCACTATCTATACATTTATTAGTCAACAGTATTAAAATGCTAGGTATACTAGCCTCACAATAAAATTTAAAATAAATACCTTTGAGACTTTAGCTGATCACATACCATTAAAGGGCTACAATCATCACCATATACTTCCTAAAGAAGAGAGAACTATTTTAACACGCTTGTATAAAAGTGTGTCAGCTTAGTGTGTACAAAAGGTATACAGTTCATCGTTTTACACCATAAAACGATCGTCAACCATAGATCGTCAACGCTCACGTGCAGGATGCTATTCTGCTCATTCAGTGTCTGACACTTCTCCAGCCCAAGATAACCAACATGAGAATTTAAGACACCTAAAAATC
This sequence comes from Sinocyclocheilus anophthalmus, assembly GCA_018155175.1. NCBI lineage: Eukaryota > Metazoa > Chordata > Actinopteri > Cypriniformes > Cyprinidae > Sinocyclocheilus > Sinocyclocheilus anophthalmus. The sequence goes on along the minus strand of JADLZN010006704.1, from coordinate 133,787 downwards.
ACTGAAAGAGCAATTACATGATTACACACCACTGACATCATCCCATACCGTTTACACGATTGTAAGTCACTGGCTTTTGACCAGCGCTAATTTAAATACCTCACAAATCTAATCATACAAATGACCAACTAATTAAACGTTAACACTCTTCAAAATGGATAACAATCAATAAAAAAAGACCAACCAAAGATTGTTCTTCTAGCGACAGACAACCACCTGCGCGCCAAACAGTTGAAACGCAGCTCATCTACTGATCTCTCACGGTACATCGGTGGTATGTAACAGTGCAGTGATTAATCTTGCAGTCCATATAGGTACAAACAGCGTCATCCCGTACGATGCAGCTATGGCTATAATACAGTCCCAGTCTTTTTAAGATCGAACCGTCCCGGTGAGCCAAACGCTAAGGTAGGCTCACTACTGCCTAAAGGTCTAACCAAAAGGGGTTAGTACCCGTGTAGAATACGCCATGAATCTCCGCTATAATAATGAGACCCATATTTGTGCCTATGCCCCTGAGGAGGGATGAAAAGATTTGGGTGTTTCTGATGCAGAAAAGCTAGTTCATACATTCATGACCTCTAGACTGGACTATTGTAATGCACTGCTAGGTTGTGTCGCATCTCAAAAACAAGCTTAGCAGATAGTCCAAAATAATGCACACGAGGCTAGAGTCCTACAGGTCAAGACATATGATCATATGACCCCAATTTACAGTTCGTGCACTGCGCTACCAATAGTAAGTTCCGTATCAGTACACAAACTATTATTACGGCCTAAAGGCCCTTAATGGGTTACTCATGCGTACCTAATAGTTCTTCACCACGTAAACTCATCACGCTCCCTAAGGTCGCAAAATTAACGGGACTTTTGGGAGTACTAGATTAGAAAATGTCTCCACTAAAGGAGGGGGGTTGGGGTAGAGCTTTTCGCATTTTGGCTCCCAATCTGGAATAGCCTTCCGGGATACCGTTCGGGGTTCGAGACCATTATATTCGGGGTTGTTGTTTTAAATCTACATTAACCAGCACACATCTCTTTGGCAAGCATTCAATTATAAGGCATCTCATAATCTTTTACGGCAAGGTTCCCTTGTTGAGATCAGCTAATCAAATGCACATTATTATTTTTTAGTTTGGGTTAAACAAATCATTTTGCTTGGTTGGAACAGCAGCTCACGGGGTCTGGAGTGTGGGCTGAACTAGTGGTCATTTATACGATAATTATGTTTGTATTTGTTTCTCTGTTTTTTTGCCACGGGATACTAGGATTTACACAAGCTTCAGTCTGGATCACACTGAAAGCACCCGTTCCCCTGATAAGAGATTATGGCCAACCCCTTCAGCGGACCATCAGATGATGCCAATATCGATAAAAAACATACAGAACTACACATTTTGCTATAAGTTTGATGCATGCATATGAATTAATGCTGTTAATTTATTCATCAGTCTGGTTATGTATTTACGTCCTTGAAATGATTTTTCCGTAGCGGCGGGTTCGTGGATGGTGTCAGAGCAGAACTGGCCCACGACTGAGACAGCAGCTTCTCCCAAGGTTTTTTTCATTTCTGCATCGATGGAGTTTTGGTATCTCCATTCGGCCGCTGTCGACTCTGGCCCGTGTCTTTAGATGGGGACAAAACCCCCCCCACTTCATTTCAGCGTTACGCTTGCCTGATTGCAAAAGATATTCTTTAAAACCTACTGGCTGTTTGTGGACGGCAGTCACCGTGATCATGGGCTGAATCCTGCCTTTACTTTTTCCAAGCTGCCAAAAGAGTGTATTGGTCCTGGGTACTTGGATTGGTCAGTGTCTGTGCGGCTACTTATAGACCACCTCTATAGTTGGAGCTGAAATTAGATCTTGGTTCTTAGAGGTTCAGTGACTTCTGTCCTTCATCATACTGGACTTTGTAACTAAACGGGCGGTACTATGACAGTTGACTAAGATGTGACTGATTGACCCTTATGATCTGACTGGGGCGAGGAAGGGCTGCTTGTCACTGGAACGAGTAAGAATACCTAGCACGAGGCGGGACAGGGTCTCACTTATGCCTGGCCACAACTGGATGGAGTGACTATCGCCCAGCCTGGCGGAGAGGAGTCATATAGGTACACCAGTATAACGCCCCCCACCGAACTCCCGGTTCTTTGTCGACGGAGGTCTCGCCCGGGACTAGACTCAGAACTTGGGCTACATATCCCTGGTGATGACGCCCCACCACCTTTGTCGCACCCCGGCGCGGGCCGGCGGGGTGACGAGCCTTCTGCACTCCTCAACGCGGGGGGCGCCGGTAGTCGCAGCCAAGTTGCATCTCCACTCGACTCCCCTTCCATGTTCGAGACCCTCTGAGAGACCCGGACCTTAAGGAGGATGAAGAGGTAGCAGGAGGGAAATCCGTCAGACACCCCGATATCCCGGGACCTTTTTGGGTATCTGTACCCTGGGGGAGCCAACCTGAACCGACCGATGAAACAACCTTAATAGGGAACACCTTGATGAGTGTTAGCCTCTGGGTGCTATCATCATAAAGAAACATACGTCACCACTTGTCTGGGTGAGGGACAAGGATGTCACAACTTCAAACAAAACAAATAGGAGTAGAACATCCCAAACATCATGGGAGAGTGTGTGGCGGCCATGAAAAATGTGTGACTATAAGCAACTTAACGGCCTCTTTTGAGTATAACGACTGCCACCTGTAGTCGACGAGTATAGCGGGGTTGCTAGCGCAGAGATCTGAGATCGAACTCCGAGGGGGACACCGCCGAAGTATCACGGCCGGAGCTGTTTTCATAGCACTAGTATAAAAGAAGGTCTACAAGGTGCTCTGGCAGCTGAGCCCATCCCAATCGATGGGGTAGTCATTCCACTATTCAAGCCAACACTAGGATAGCACGACTGGTCAACCGCGGCCACTAATTTGGCTTACAGACGGCAAACAGTGCAGCTCTTAAGGGGACATAGCTGAAAGGTGACAGATCTTACGGCCGGACGAGCCAGCGCAGCCCCTTCTCCTTGTTCGTCCGCTAGGCTCTAAGTGTTGCAAGACATGCACGCTCTTCAGATTTCTGCTACAGTGGTGACTAAAGTTGACGATAGACATCATTCATTACCTTTCGGGTAGGTCGAAGGTTACTCCTTTCACATTGACCGTTACCCTCAGGATGGTATAGGGTTGTTCTACTTTTGGCAATACCATACAATTCACACAAATGCCTCAGCAATTCCCCCTCAAAGCTACGTCCTTGGTCAGAGTGAATCCTATTTGGCACCCCATAAATATAGAACCACTTCTCTGTCAGAATCTTAGCCACTGTGTATGCCCTTTGATCAGGTGTAGGATAACGAAATTGTGTAGTAGTGCCGCAGTCGTGGCGAGAGAGCAGGGTAGGGGAGAGAAGAACGTCTGGAAACGCCTGCCGTCTGGCACACAGAACGGAGGCAAGGTGATGTTTCCTGGCCCTTACTCGCTATCCAAAAACTGTGACATCACAATTGCAATGATTTATAAAAGGTCTACTAGCAGTAATAAATCATTCACACTCAGTACATCAATTTTTTTAATATCTTGCACATTGTCGATGAGGACCCACACCAAATATACGGAGCACGTCATTGGGCGAACAAGATCTGTGGTACGCTCCACACCTTGGTGACCGTGGTTATCATGGAGGCTTGTAAGCACCTCAACCTGAAGGCCCTTAAGGACGCGAGCAAACCAATGCACAACTCCCATATTAAGGCGATCCATCCGGTGCTAGACAGAAACTCCATCCAAACTCCGTACACCCAGGTAGGCAGCTGTTTAGCCCAATGCTGTGAAACTTCTCTTGACATGTTCTTCAACAGCAACTGGGTTGCTTGCCGCCGAGCACTGACCACCAAATTGTTGAAAGGCCTGGAATACCGGGGTCTCCGTACGGCTTCCTGCAAAAGCTTTCAACGTCTCTGGCATTGCACGATGGCCGGGGTGGAACAACAAAGACGTCCCAGTAGACCACGATTCCACCACCTGGGGGCCCAACACTGCAATTGAGTGAGGAACCGTAATACCTGATAATACAACTGCAGATTGATCAGAATGCGAAGGGAGCCTAAAAAGTGGATCTGCATTTCGACTTAATGCAGACGCGCCGACACCTGGTCCCGATTACTTAATATCCCCGTACCGTAAGAAATAGACGAGTTGGAGGAACCCACGCTGTCTCAACTGCCCAAATTGCGACTCAAGATAGCGCACTGGATTGTTATCTGTATAAACAGTGACCTTATTCCCAAGAAGATATTCTCTAAACTCTCGTTCCAGTGCCCCTTTCCGGGCCAGAGCTCCAGCTTCATGCACCTATTAGTTTAAACCGGTCTTGTTCTATCAACGAAGTCGAAAGCCTAGTGGATTGGCTTTAGGGCGATATAGGCTGTTAGCCCAAGACTCGGGCGCCTGAAAGCAATAAGGTCGTCTCCGCAGCCCCCCATGTTCTTGTGATAACACTGCCCCCAAACCTAAATGGCTTGCGTCAGTCTCTAAAATAAAAGGACACAAGAAGTCTGCATACCCTAAAACAGGAGCCTGAATGAGCCACTCTTTTAAGTCATTAAAGGCGTTCTCACAACTGTCATCCCAATGTTGTTCAAAAGAACCCTGCTTGGTGGTTGCACCCCGCTTCTGAGTGCCCTGTAAAGTCCCAACTAATTTATGCAGGGGGGCTGCTAGTCTAGCAAAACCCTCAACAAACCGCTGATCTTTTCATTGCACAACCCAAAGGGCATACGGTTGAACTCAAATAGCTTAAAGGGTGTGCAAAAAGCCGTCTTTTCCCTATCTTGAGGGGCTACCGAAACCTGATTATAGCCGCTTGCCAGATCCAGTGTGCTAAACCATTTGGCCCCACTAAGCGCATCCAAGGTCTCCTCTATTCGTAGCAAGGGAAAAGCATCCTTGCGAGTTTTGGCGTTAAGTTGCCGATAATCTACACATAACCGAATAGAACAATCCTTTTTTTGAACCACCACGATGGGTGCGGCATATGGGCTACAACAATACCCTGTTCAACCAATTCTCGAATAAGAGTCTTAACCAGATCATACTGAGAAGAGGGCAGGCGATGGTACCGCTGACGTACAGGTACATCGTCTACTAATGGAATAGTATGCTGGAGTAAATCAGTACAGCCCAGGTCTCCATCAACATGACTAAACACGCTAGCATATTTCTGAAGTAATGTCTGGGCTTGTTGATGTTCCTGACTCAACAAGGTAGGCCACATAAGTTGAGAGGAATCAAACTGGGAACTACTCTCCACCCCAACTGCTTGTATCAGCGCTACAGTCTCAGACTCATCATTCTGTACATTAAACTGAACGGAAGAGGTTACAACAGATGACTGAACAATATGCAGCTCTCCCAGTACAGTTTTTCATCTTGACTCCCTACATTAATAACTGGCACCTTCACCACCCCACAGTTAACTGACAAACAGGCAGATGGAACTAAAAGGTCCCCAGGCAATTGGCCTTCCACAAATGATACTGGTTCCAAAAACCAAGCATTAAATGTAGTCCCCAGCCCCTGGTGGCAAGTGGCTAGAACAAACTTCATGGTACCTGCTGGCACTCGCACCGCCGGACCCCTCTGAACCAGAGCTGGACCTACACACCCAGTTTCTAGAATACGTTCCCAGAGTTGGCACTCAGAAAAAGCTCTCTGCCAAACTTTCCCTGCATGTTGAATAGAAGGAGAATCAAATAACCTAGCCCCATGCTGCAAAAACAATTCTTGGTAACAACTACTAATAACATTCCTTCCCAACAATCCAGGCACCTGTTCTTGCCTCAACTGGATAGCAGGATCAGAAGAGTTTTTCACTACTAGAATGCCCATCTTGGGCAAAGTCTTACCAAGTATGCCTATGTTCGTCTCTAAATACACCAAGTAAGGAATATCAAGGCCATTGGCTGCTTTAAGCTTAAGCCGGTTGCAACTGAAACTGGAATTGGGGTTGCAAATATTGCTCATAAAATTGCTGGGTAACCGTAGTCACCATAGATCCTGTGTCCAGCAAGCATGCCACAGTTACCCCACCAATAGTAATCCCCACTGTTGGACATTTACCTAGAAGTCGAAGCTTATCAACAGAGGGGTTGCCCAAGGGTTCCCCACCCGGCACATGGGCATGGCTGCCGGGGGGCACAAGTTTTCCGATGACTGAGTAGAAGACCTAGGCCCTGCAACTACCCTCAACGTCGTACCAATTCAGTTTTACAAAATCTTGCAATATGACCAGGTTGATTACAACGCAAGCAGATAGGTCTACCATCTGGATGCTACGAAAACTCTAAATGCTTGAGAATAGTATCTAGCTGAGCCTGCTGTTTACGAAGACTTTCTTTGACTTCAGTCAACTCATCTGAGGGCTTATTTAGGATAGCATTAGACTGCGCTGAGAGGTTGGTAACATTAGTGATGCTTATACTTATACCGTGTAATGACTCTCCCAGCCACTAGGTGGCCCTAGCTTCTGTAGATTTAATTGTATTACTACTCATTAGGACTTGATTCCTCCCACCTGTGGGTCATTACCTAATTTGTGTTTGCCTATTTAAGCATGCCTCTTTCTTTCAGTTGTGTTCAGTCTTGAGCCTACTATGCAGGTGTTATCCTCACCAAGAAAGCTAAGTCTGTTGTGTTTTTGGATTTGCCTTTTGCTCATCTTTTGTTTCTTGTATTTTTTCTGTGGAAGCACGGCTTCCTTTTTGTTGTACTTTTGAACTTGGACTCCAATTGTTCAGTCATCTAAGCTTGCATGTTATTCTTCTGCCCTTGGGTCCATCTATTGTTTGTCATCCACCATAGCTCAGTGGTAAAAGAGGCAGTTCAGTTGACTAGAAGACCCGAGTTTGATTCCAGCCTCAGACACCCATCACAGAATTTTACAGATTAAAATGATGCCATTGCAAAGGTAAAAAAATGCCCCGTAAATCACTTCACCTCATAAGTGATTTACAGGATAATTTAAAAAAAATAATAACTTTAAAAAATGGTTTAACATTCATGTGAAGGCACAATGCTATTTGAAAACATAAAAAAATTGATTTTATTTCTAGCTGTTGTTCTCTCTCTTGTACATTGTTTATACATTTCATATGGCAATGCAATAAAAATAAAATATAATTTTGTCAAAAGTGATGAAGCTTAGTTTTTGTATATTTATTTTAATAACTTTTCAAAATGTTCTCATAATTAAGTCAATATTGTTAATTTTCTAATAAAATTTAGCACCATTTTACATTAACTGGAAAGGTTTCGTTTATATTATTGATTTTAAAAGCTAATTTATCGGTTATCAGCCATATATTCCGAATTTTGTTACTGGTATCTGCAAAATCGACTCAGTCAATCTCTTATTGACAGTGAGATAAGCAACAGATGGGACAAAAATATAAAAATAAATAAACATCTGATACTTTGTCAAAACAGAGCTGCATTCCATTTGACAGTGTCCCTTCACAGTGTTCACTGCTCCCTATTCCCCGAGTGCAAACTATCTGTTGAAGAAAAAATGCATTCATCAGGAACACGATGCAACATCACATACAGATTAAACAAGAGTAACTCATATTAGAGGAATTTGAGGTATGATCACATAAATACAGTGATAATAGTCAATAAATAAATACAATATAAAATATAATTGCAAGCAGAGATGACGGGCCCAAGCCACCAGCGCAACTGCTACCCCGGTGGCAACAGGAAAACAGTGCACAAAACACTAAAAGAGTAACCCTCTGGCAGTCTGGTTTTAAGCATTACAGTAATGAAAGGGTTGCACTAGAACATCAAGAGTGTGAAAAAGACACACCCAAACAAAGGGAACAATATATAAAACTTGTTCTATTTACACATCTTAACAAATAATTTATTAATTATTTGTTTGTGTTTTCGCAGTACCCAATCGAAAGCATAAACTATTCATCTTTCGTAATCTTTTAGTATCTTTATGGGCATTGGACTTTTAGCTGCTGTAACAACGTTTGTGTAAAGAGTGGTTTGTTAAGTTTAGCTAAATGCTTGCTAAAGACATCACACACATTGTAATTTGGGTGCAAAACTTTATATTGCCTCAAATTAGTGTAGTAGCCTACTGTATATCATTAAACAGGACATTCCTTGAATCATACATCAACAGGAGAAAACAAATCTATTTTTCAAGAAAATACTTGTTCATTTATCAAAACAATGTAATTTAATCAGATTAAACCGTGCTTCGTTATAGTAATCAGTTTGACCCTATACACTTTTGACCCCTTAACCAACCCTTAAACCTATCCATATCACCAAACCTGTCCCCAACCTTACCCGTATCACACCTCAGTAGCAGCAAAATTGTTGTGCAGTAACAAAAGCTTTAAATCATTGTATAAAATCTGTTAACATTATTTGAAGATTTTCAAGAAGTGCATGATCACATGAAATGAGAGTTGAATGACATTTGTAAGCATGATTATTTACATTAAATAATAATCTGTTAATCGTTAGATAATGTTTAATAAGTACATTAGTAAACATTAACAAGCACATAATCTCATTTCTAGATATGTGAATACATATTAAGCAATGATTAGTTAAACATCATGTAATGTTTGTTAATGGTTTATTAATGAAAGTTATTATAAAGTGTCACTGCATTTGTTAATCTGTTAGTGTTAGTTAATAAAAATGTTCATGTTCATGTTAGTTCACAGTCTGTTAACATGACTTAATGAAGTCATGTTAACAGATACAACTTTACATTTTGATTATGTATTATTAATTTTTGAACATATTATAACAGTAATTTTTTATGACTAACATATTAACTAACATATTAACTAAGATTAATAAATGCTATATAAATATTGCTCATTTTAATTAATATAATGTTAACAAATTCAACCTTATTGTAAAATTAAAACTGCCAGTAGGTGGCAGCAAGTCACTGTTAATAAGTGAGTCATTCCGATTGAACCGAATCATTTTAACAGTTGATTCATTCAGGAACAAAACAGCATCATGTTGCTCAGAGACACAAATTGGAATTATATATGTTGGCGAAATAGAGCAAAAACAGTCAATATTGTGTCTAAAACGTAAGTGTATGAATATTAAATTCTTGTTTATTGAACTACTGTATAAAATCAATATCACATTTGTATTCATGCTGCTTTTTGGTGGAAAAAACATCAGTCTTTGTGTGATACTGATTAACTATATGAAATGATATAAATATATACATTTTCTGCCCCCATATCTTGAATTTTGTGATCATTCTAAATGCATTTGAATAAACTGAATCATGCATTGAAAGAACGCGCACTGGTCTACTAGACTTATTGTCTTAAGCCAGGCTCACACTGTGCGATTTTTAAAAGTCCTTTAGGATTGTACTTGTCAGACTGTAAGAACATGATGATCATATCACACTGTGGCATCTCAGTTGTCATTAATGTCAGACTGTACAACAGTCAAGACGCGTTAAAAACGGGTGCGCGCAAGAAAACTTGTCTGGAGTTCTACATTATCAACCCATACACGTTCAGTGACTGCGAGATGCATTGCACGTGGGGCTGTAATGTTGGCTATCATTAAAAGTATATGAATGGTGGCAATACCGGCGTATTTAAGAAGAATAGTGTAAGCAGCGCACTACATACCCACATGAAAACAGCGGCGCAACTGGTGTTTATCATAGCAAAGGCAACTTATCATATGAATTCCATGAGCGGAGGGGACGAGAGTGCCGGAGTAGTTTATGAGGGTTTAGAAGAAAATATGCTCATGGCTGGTTGAAAAACGAAGACAGTTGACGTTCGTCGTGGAGAATTAAACTTTAGCTAACACACATGGTAGCTCTTATGAGTCATGGATGTTAGCAAGACAAATTAATTATATTTGCCTTTTGTTTTTTGGATAATTAGCTGTAAATTCGATGCGCAAGTAGCTTAGTCTTTTGTTCATCACCAATCACCTCCACAGTAAGACAAACACAACTGGAAAGGGAGGAAGGGCTTCACTTCTGCGCTCTCTGCCTGTCTGTGATGTGATGTAACCTGAGGGCTACAGATAATGTGTGCTACACTGCTGTGCTGCGCCTGCGCGGAGGGGAGAAAGGCATTGGAACTCGACAGAGTCTTAACATTTCCCGACCCAACCTGATATTTTGACTTTTTATTTGTTTGACAGGGAAAGCTGTGTGCAAACAGAAACACGCATATATACATATATTCATTTATTAAAACAAAAAAAAAAAAACTCTCAGAAGAAAAAGGGAGGTGCTGAAGCCCCTTTTATGTCTATGTGTGCACGTGCCTGTATATAGGCTCTCTTATACCGTATATACGTGTATAGGGGGGGGGGGGGGGGGGGTTTTTGATGGAGTAAAAAAATGTTGACATATTTCAACATAATGTCGTTATTTACCCTTGCATTGCAGACAAGCAGAGACAAACCATCATCAAAATGTGTGCAGTACTTTATTCAAACTTGAGTTAAGTTTAGTTACAAGCTCTTTTAAGTACTTTTCATTTGTTCAATATTTGCAAAACCCACACACAAATGTAAAAGGTAACCAACTTAATTTTGGTCACCTCAGAAATGGGTCAAACAATTGATATTACCTAAAAAGTTAAAGAAAATACGCTAGAAATCCATGCTCTTTCAGGCTATGTCTGACGTGCACGTGCATTATACACCTGCTGTCATCTGTGTCATAATTAGTTACAGTTTTTCTCGATTGCTTAAACACATTTATTGAAATTATGACTCCTTTTCTCGAAACACAAATACATAACTTTTCACCCAATTCCCCATACTTCCTATTTTCAGGTCAAAATGAAGCTCTCCATGTCAGAAAGAAAGAATGAGGATTCAGTAGCGAATGTGCAAATAACGTTTATTGGGAATTCCCAACCAGGAAGATGACGAGAGTCAGAGAGGTGAAAGATGGAGGTAACTCCGGGTAGCGCAGGGACACAAACGGGCAGCCGATGATCGAGGATCCGTGCAGTGAAGCCCACGGCAGAGGAGAGAAGGAAACTCCAGGAACTGGTCAGAAACAGAGACAGGAACAGAATACGGTAACAACATCAAACAATCTGACAACACAGGACAGAAAACACAGACATTAAATAGGCCAGCTGATAAGCCACAGCTGGCGCTAATCAGCTGATGGCGCTGATCACCGGCAACACAAACCACACCCACACCCACAATGACACGGAGAGGGCTAGAATGAGTCAGTGAGCCCATGAACCGTGACAGGACCCCTCCCCCTAGGAGCGCCGCCTGGCGCTCCCAGGAGAACCTACCTGTTGATTGTAATCATCAATAAGGGAGTGGTCCAGAATGTCCCTAGCAGGAACCCAACTTCTCTCCTCCCAGTCCACCAAGTACTGAAAACCGCTTCCCCTCCGTCTTGAGTCCAGAATGCGGTTAATCGAATAGGTGGGTTCCCCGTCTACGAGACGCGGCGGTGGGGGAACCGGGGCAGGCGGATTAATGGGTGAACGAAAAACGGGCTTCAATTCTCCTGTACGCCAGAGGAAGTTTGAGGCGGATTGCCACCGGACTAAGAACTTTGGTGACAGAAAACGGGCCAATACATTTTGGAGTTAGCTTATTACAAACGGATGGCGATTGACCGGTGGCGAATGGCCTTAGCCTTGGTGCACGTCCTCCCTTGGAGAAGAGTCTCTCGGGCTCTTTTCCAAGTGCGACGGCACCTCTGGACGAAGGCGTGAGCGGAGGGGACCGTGACTTCGGATTCCAGACTGGGAAAAATAGGTGGCTGGTACCCTAAACTACATGCAAATGGAGATAGGCCCGTGGATGACACTGGTAACGAGTTGTATGCGTACTCCACCCATGAAAGTTGTTGGCTCCAGGAGGAAGGATTCTGAGTAACCAAACATCGCAACATTCTCTCAAGATCCTGGTTGGCCCGCTGCGCTTGGCCGTTGCTCTGCGGATGGAAACCAGAGGGCAGACTGACACTCGCCCCCAGTAATCTGCAAAACTCCTTCCAAAATTTGGAAACAAACTGGGGTCCCCTGTCGGAAACCACGTCCATCGGGAGGCCATGAATGCGAAAGACGTGATCAACGACAGTAACCGCTGTCTCCTTGGCTGAGGGTAATTTGGGCAAGGGAATAAAATGGGCCACCTTCGAGAAACGGTCCACTACGGTCAATACAACCGTATTGCCCTGGGACGGAGGTAGGGCGGAAAATAAATCTAGCGCTATGTTGGACCAGGGTCTCGAAGGGACCGACAGCGGTTGAAGTAACCCATCAGGGGGTCGATTGGAAGTCTTACCACGAGTGCAATCTGAGCAGGCCAAAACAAAATCTCGGACGTTCACGAGCCTTAGAAGGTCACCAGAATCGCTGTTTTATGAGGAAACTAGTCCGATTCACCCCTGGATGACAAGCCAAGCTGGAACAATGACCCCACCGAACGACGTCGGACCGTAACCTCTCCGGCACAAATAATCGACTCGGTGGGCAACCGGTGTTGTGGAATTTTCCTTGTTCAAAAGAAATAGCTAAAGAGAATACGAGATTAGGGGTTACGAGAATAGGAGCCGAAACAAAGCGACTCTTGAGGTTGGTAAATGCAGCTTCGGCTGCACTAGACCACCTGAACGTAGTCTTAGTGGAGGTCAAGGCAGTCAGAGGAGCGGCTAGTTGGCTGAAATTGCGAATGAAACGCCGGTAGAAATTGGCGAACCCCAGGAACCTCTGTAGGGCCTTACGGGACCCTGGGGTTGGCCAATCCCCCACAGCCTTAACCTTGTCAGGATCCATGCGCATTCCCTCGGACGAGATGATGTACCCCAAAAACGGAACTGACTGTGCATGAAACGCGCACTTCTCCGCCTTGACAAAAAGCCCATTCTCGAGCAGCCTCTGGACACTCCACTCAAAACCATTCAATCTTGCTGAAAAAACAAACTTTGCCCTCAGACATGACACACAAGCCCTCAGAAATACACACATTACAACACAGTCTTACACACTAGTGAGATCAATTCATAACACTGTTGCAAAAACCTTCTTTTGGCAATCAGATATCATTTTACAGCTCAATGTTTCTTACAGTATCCAACATAAATATAGCAGATACAGTGAAATTCAACAATAAACTTTAAGAAAAGATTTTTTTCATTATACTGCTGTAAAGAGATCTTACAGTAGAGTAGATGAAAAGCACTAGAAAAGTAAAGGTCAAACTCCAAAGAATTGCATATGAACACACAACAGAATATAGAGTTATCTCTCAGTTCTGCAAAAATACAGTACATGTAAGAAGTACTTGGCTACAAATCAGTTCAGCAGTTACGAGTTTGAGGGTGTACAACTGGTGCAAAGTATTTACTGTATGAGAAAAGTAACAAGTTTCTCATTGTGAATTACTGTCTATGTCCTTATATTTTTATCTGTAAGTGTATTGACAAACCCTGTAGATGGAGCATGTTGGCAGCTGTCCCATGCACAAGACATGTGCTCCTTGTTATATCATCCTGAGATTCTGACTGGTGTGTCATCAGTTTTGCTAATTAATGTTCACACATGGATGTGTACTATTTGAGTTCATATTGTGATTGAGGGGGTAATGGTATGTGTGTTGTGTTGTCTGAATGAGGGGAAACCTTGTGGAAGGTTCACAATGTTGTTGTAGTGAAAAAGTGTAGATTGTAAGGCAAGGGTAAATTGGAACGTGTGTGCAAACAGGTAAAATGTGTTAAATGTTTTGAGAAATGTCTTTGTTTCGAAAACTGAATGAATGGTTTGGAAAATTGGGCCAAATTAATCAGTTATGTGTTAGCAATCAAGAAAAATTGTAATCAAACAACACAATACAAGAGGGAATCACTCACTGTTCTTGACTGAACCATTTTTTCAGCTTTAACATAAAATAGTTTGTAATGAATACATTCAATGAAGACTATGCAGTGATTATTTTTACATTTGATTATTCAATTCCTGTTTTTCTTGAAATTTTTTGTGTTTGTGCATGATTTACTTCAGATATTACACAAAGACATGAATGAGATTTTCTACTGATATTTTATAAATCAATGACATTTTCTACTTATTTTCCTATTACTAATAAGGTTATACAAATAATTTCAGTGAACTGACTTAATTGTAATTGTTGTTACAGTCATGCTCTTGTAGTTCCCCTCATTCATTTGTGTTTTTATGCTTTTTGGACATGCTTATCATAATAAATAGACCTATTTTACAAAACTTAAAAAATGTCCCCATGTTTCATATATCACTGAAAATGGGAGAATCTCAGCTTTAATATGGTGTGGCACACAGTCAGGATAATTATTGGTTCAAATGTGTTGCAGTTTTAAAAAGCTTGTCTTTACATTGGATTTCATGATATTCCATTTCAAAGGCTATACATTCATTGTAGTTCAGACAATGTTACACTTACAATGTTATATGTAACATGGTATCCAGGTAAAATTTATTATATGTGTTGTACTGTCTGTTTAATCTACCTAGAATTTAATTTACAGTCAACATCATCTGAATTATTTAGCAAAATTTCCATGATTAGTTCACCTTGCTAACTGTGGTCGTAATTCATTCTGGCAGTTTCATCTGGCAGTTTTCTTCATTTTCACCTTTTGTGGAATCAAATATTCACAGTTCAAGTTACCGTCTCTTATTTAAATGGAGCCACACACATTCCTGTCATATAATCAGACATTCTTTCACTTTAGCCATGACAACTTCTTGTTTATTTTAGATGCATTTTTGTTCAGATGCATTTATGCTCCACATGTCTTTAGTATGTGGATGTTATTTATAAGCATTGTTGAACCTACTCCTTAACAATTCTGGTAATAATTTACCAGAATCAATTTCTTCAATTTCTTCATTTCAGTTACAGTTTTTTTCAATTGCTAACAAGCGTTTACCAATACTTAAAGTACTTTTTCTAAACTCTTAACACAGAAACACACCTACATCACACAATTAGCCAAATAGATAATTTTCTGGCCAAAACCACATTTTGTTAAATAAATACAAACTCCACTTTTCAAAATGCCGAATACCTTTTTCTACATTTACTAATTATATCAAAACACAGCAAACCCGATTCAAAATCGAGTCATTGTCAAAACATTGGCACAGGTTTTCTATCCAATAGGAACATATAGTCGATCATAGTGCATAGACTGTCAAAATGATAACAATTAATGGCATTACAAAAACTGCATTACTTGTCATGTCTCAGTTCGACCTGTATAGAACATACAATAGGAGATCCATTTAAAAAATTAACATAAATAATAATAATAATAATAATTCAGTCAGCTGAACTCTACTTTGTTTGTGTGTGTAAATGTGTGGATTCATTTTAGATCGTATGTGTACAGCATAGTGGAGTCATCAGTACTTTATGGAATGTAAAAGAAAAGTGGCAGAATTGCTGCAGTAAATTTCAAAATGAAATTTCTGTGTGTGAAAAAAAAAAACATACAGCCCTTTGCCTTTTGCCCCCTACCTCTCCTTCTCCCTTGTCAGAAAGTCAGAAAGAGCTTTATTACCAAGTATGTTTACAGACACAATGAATTTGACTTGACGACGGGAGCTTACAGTGCAGAAGAAATTATGGACATAGTGCAAAGATACATGACAGTGTTGACATACACAGGAATTATAACAGTAATGTAAGAAAAACAGAAAATTATGGTCTGTAGCACAGACCAAAAGGCAAAAGTACGAAGAGAGAGTGACTACTCTAGGTCCAAAGTGATTTTCTTGGCCCTTTTCCTTACTCTGGAGGAGTACAGATCTTGGAGGTTGGGCCCATAATCATCTCAGCAGTCTTGGCTGTCTGTTGTAGTCTCTTGATGTCTGATTTGGTAGCTGAACCAAACCAGACAGTCCTGGTCCAACTACTCCTCTCCCTCGTCCAGACATTTTCTTTCTTTTTCTGCTTCTCTGTGTTGTTCTGTATTGTTTTGAACAAAACCAATCCAGAGAGTGCCTTTTTATTGTGCATAGCCATGTAATGGAAAGACTTGAAATTATTAATTAAGATTTTAATTATCTATTTCTCAATTATCAGTAATTAAAATAATTCTTAGCTCTTTTGTTGCAGAAGTAGAGGCTTTACACTATATATAAAGTTTGGAACATTAGGTCTTCATTTCTGTCATGCTGTGTTTAAGCATTTGTAACAAAGTTAAGAGTGATCCATGATTTTGGTATGGGGTAAGTTTGTATGAAAAGAAAATTTAAGCATTTTAGAAACATGTTAATTGACTGAATATTGTGTGAAAACAACATGAATTTTGTTAATGGTATGGTCACAACAGACGGATGGATGTTTTGCTAATTGTGTTTAAAGTTTTGAAAATGTGATTATAGATTGGACAAAGGGATATTAGCAATTGAAAAAAACTGTAACGCTCTAGAGTTGTGTTGACACAATCTGTATTGTTAAAAGCGTTATATAAATAAAGGTGACTTGACTTGACTCTCACCATCTTCTTCTCCCTTTTTCTGAACAGCTACTCCTCCTCCCTCCTACAAACTATCCTTAACAGGCATATTTTTGCTCTCTCTGGTTAGTTATTTTATATTTTTTCTCTCTTTGTGTTGTTCTGCATCAACAAAACAAATTCAAAGAGGTATTTTTTACTCTATGTTGATATAATGGAAAGAGCATCAACACCTGACTACACTAGCCAACAATTTAAGTGGATCAGAACCTTTAATCAAAGTTGTCCTAAAACATAAAACCAAAATGTTTTCTTGTCTAAGCACAACTTTGATGAACTTTTTTGATCCACTTCAAATGTTGACTACTGTAGTCCTCCAAGAGAATCGAATCAGCTATTTCATAAATATTTTCGTGTTCGTTACTTAAAATGGCTGATCAGTCGGTGATAAAATATTTATATATTGAGCTTTTTTTTCAATACCACATTTGAGCTGCTGTTGTTGCAGAAGTAGAGGCTTTACACTATATTTAAGGTTTGGAACATTAGGTGGTCCCACTTTATATTAAGTGGCCTTAACTGCTATGTACTTCAAAAATAAGTACAATGTAATTATTGTGGTCATATTGTATTGCAAAACACTTTTGCTGCTATTGAGGTGGGATAGGGTAAGGTTAGGGACAGGTTGGGGGTTATGGGTAGAGTACGGGGGTTTTGGTGGGTTAAGGTGTAAGGGAGGGGTCAACAGTGTAATTAAATGTAATTACAGACATTAAGACAGAATGTAATTACATGCAGGTATTTTTAATATATAATTACAATGTAAAACATTTATGTACACAATAAGTGCAGTGTACCAAATGATTAATTTAAATGTAAGTACATAGTAGTTGAGACCACTTAATATAAAGTGGGACCCATTAGGTCTTCATTTCTGGCATGCTGTGTGTAAGCATTTGTAAAAAAGATAAGAAAGATCCATGATTTTGGTATGGAGTAAGCTTGTGTGAAAAGAAAATTTAAGCATTTTACAAACGTGTTAATTGACTGAATATTGTGTGAAAACAACATGAATTGTGTTAATGGTATGGTCACACGACGTTAACATTAACGATATGTGATAACATTGTGTTGCAGAGTTGAAATTTATAATGGGGACTACAGATTGGACCAAAAGGGATGTTAGAATTGAAAAAAAAAAACTGGAAGGTACCAATCATCAGAGTGTGTTTGATCTAGTATAAACACCTTATATATATATATATTTTTTTTTTGCTTTTTGTAAGCGAGGAAAAAGTGAACTACAGGGTTGATCTCTCTTCATTCATATGTCCAGGTTGTCCATTAGATGCAGTACTCTCACCAGGGGTTCCTGCTGTAGTTTGGTCACTGCTGTAGGCCTATTGGACTGTAGTCAAATCAGCTTCACCAGCAGATGGTGACGCTGGGTTGTCTTGGTCATCAGTCGAAGTTGCTTTAAAAAAGCCCTTCTGGAAAATCCAGCAGTGCAAATAAAAAATAATTAATGGATAATAGTAAATGAACAACAACAGATCCATAGGTCACAAAATGCCAGTAGTTCAAGATGACGTGTGTACTTTCTGTGGCACAAAATAGAACTGTAAAAACAAGAAAATACTTAAAACAGGTTTCCTAGATCACCAACTTCACACCACTTGTAGAGACTGTGTTGCTGTGTTGAGCTGGTCAGGATGTTTAAATAATTTTGGCAGTGCCATAGAGACATTGTTTACAACAGGGATAGTAAGCCAACCCTGCTCCTGGGGGGCTACTAACCGTAAACAAACATAATTGAACCAGCTAATCAATGTGTTCAGGATTATTTGAAAATAACAAACGTGTGGAGAAGGGTTGGAATTGAATCTGCAGGAAAGAAGCTCTCCAAAAACAGAGTTGGCTTCCACCTGTTTTACACTCTTCAGGGGAATGAACCTTACACCAGGGCTCTTCAACTCCAGTCCTGGAGGGCCAGTGTCCTGGAGACTGAAACCAATTTAACCCATTAAAGCCCTTATAT
Source organism: Sinocyclocheilus anophthalmus (assembly GCA_018155175.1). Classification (NCBI taxonomy): domain Eukaryota; kingdom Metazoa; phylum Chordata; class Actinopteri; order Cypriniformes; family Cyprinidae; genus Sinocyclocheilus; species Sinocyclocheilus anophthalmus. The sequence continues at coordinate 115,241 of JADLZN010006704.1, read as the reverse complement.
TGTCACAATATCAGAAGATTATGACATAGTGGTAATGAGAACAACTAGAGGTTTATTGAAAGGCAGTCCAGAAAAGCAACAATGCAAGCATGTAAGTATGAAGTACAAGATGGTCTTGAGCACTTATCTTAAATGATAACAGTTCTTTTTTTTTGCAGATTAGCTTAGCAGATGAGCTGGGTGAAGACTGGAACAGCCAACAGGATGAAAGTAGGTAAGTGTCCAGGGTGAGTACTCGGATAAGTCCTTGTGTCTTAGGCATAGACATATGGCATAGACGCGACCAGACAAAGAGAGGACTATGGGAAATGGAGTCTGGGGTGAAGAGGTGATAAGACCTCTGGCGGGAGGAACAGCATGGACCGGACATATGACAGAACCCCCCCTGAAGGAGCAAATTCCAGATGCTCCAAAAACAAAACAGTCCAGGAGGGTGGTGGAGAGGAGGCAGAGCCAGCCGAGCAAGAAGACAGGGAGCCGACAGAACAGAAAGCCAGGGCGGAGCCGAAGACCACCAGGGTGGAGCAGGCAGAGCCGAAGACCACCAGGGTGGAGCTGACGAACAACAAGTCAAAGCAGATGACCAACACAGCCGAGCAAACGGGTAAGCAGAAGTCCACCAACGTGGAGCAAATGAGGCAGGTCACCACCACGGCGGATCAAGCAGGACTGACAAAGAGAGGTTAACGATGGCCTTTGTGGCTATAACAGGACAGACAGACAGCTCAGAGACAGCATCCCTGGCCGTAACAGGACAGGCAAAGAGCTTGGAGACGACCTCCTTGGTCGCATTCAGGCAGACAGAAGACTCAAGAACGACCTCCTTGGTCGTATTCAGGCAAACAGAAGACTTGGGAACAACCTCCTTGGTCATATTCAGGCAGACAGAAGACTCAGGAAAGACCTCCTTGGTCACATTCAGGCAAACAGAAGACTTGGTAATGACCTCCATTGTTGCATTCAGACAGACAGAAGACTCAGGAACGTCCTCCTTGGTCGTATTCAGGCAGACAGAAGACTCAGGAATGACCTCCTTAGTCACATTCAGTAAATCGGCAGGATCGATAGGGGTAAGGAGAATGCCCATACTGCACACTGGAATTCACTTTCGGTTAGGTCTGGTCTTCTGTCACAATATCAGAAGAGGATGACACAGGGGTAATGAGTTTATTGAAAGGCAAGCCAGAAAAGCGACAATGCAAGCATGTACGTATGAAGTTCAGTGGTCTTGAGCACTTAAATGATAACAGTTCATTTTTTCTGCAGGTACTAGTTAGCTTAGCAGATGAGCTGGGTGAAGACTGGAACAGCCAATAGGATGAAAGTAGGTAAGTGTCCAGGGTGAGTACTCGGATAACTCCTTGTGTCCATACGAAGAGTGTGTGTTTGGTATTGGCTTTTGTAGAGAGGTACTGATGAGGGTAATCAAATGCAGGTGTGGTGATCATGGAGTGTGAACTGGTGTGAGCCAGAGAGGACTATCCGCTTGTTAAGTCGTGATGAAAGAAATGCTGTTTCCAGGTCGAAGCCTCAACTCGTTTCATTTTAGAATACTATTTCAACAGCTGTTTATGAGCACTGTTTATTCCTATTACACATTTAGGCTAAACATTTAAAAACTTACGGTGTACACTAGTCTCCGTGTTCACAGCATTCCAGACACAAATAATTTTTGTATTTATTTATTTTTATTTATATTTTCATTGTCTGGCTATCTGGGATTTTTGGTATGGAGGATTATAATTTTTCTGGTAGTATTATATCACATTGTGAGTGTATAATAGCACCATTTGTTGTTTTCTTCTGGTATCTGATGGAGCGTTATTTGGACCCAGAAGCGGTGACACGTGACGTCAGACTTAACAACCGGATAGAAAATGGAATCTGGGGTGAACAGGTGATAAGACCTCAGGTGGCGAGTGGGAGGAACAGCAGGGACCGGACATGTGACATATATAATATGCAAGTAATTCTGGCCACCATAATTTTGGGTATGTTTGATTTGGGTCAGAGATCCAGCAATCCACAATCTAAGCAGGATTCAACTGGAGTTGAAGAGCTCTGTCTTACAGTTCTGAAAATTAATACTAAATTTTAGGATAAAAGAATTACACTTCAGCTTCAACACAACAGCTGTCAGTTGTACATATTATTTGTTATGAACACTAACTTTATACAGCAGCACAAAGATGATCGTCATAGCGAGGAGTCCAAAAATGACTGACAGTGAGGCAATAAGCACTGCGAGAGCCTGAGACGGGACCTCCAGCTCTGTCACAATCTGCAGAACACAGAGATACAGAGCAGATGAAAACTGACTCCCATGAGGTCAAACATGCCTTCCAAAGGTCCCTTTACAGTGGAAAGATGTGGGTGTGTGTACATTTCCTATTTACAATGTCATTAAAATCTGATTGGATGAGCATTGGAGTCAGAACTTTACTTTTTATAAGCAGTGTTAGTAGAATGTTTTATTTTTCTTACAGAGAGCTGGTGAGAGTCATCAGAGGGATACTGGGTGTACCTCTCAGTGTCAAATGAGAGAAATGCCCAGCTGATGATCCTAATCTGCAAACCAGATCCCTGAAAAACAAAATTAGAAGTCAACGAGAGTCACCTTGCATATCAAAATGTAAAAAGAAGCTACTCTGGAGACTATAAGAAAAATAGGTTAGTATCAATGCATTTGATATTTCATAATACAGTATTTTACCTGGTTGCCTGAACTGATATTCCCAGTAAACCTGAATATGATTGGTTGATCAGTCAACAGCTGGATAGAGCAAACAATGAGATGACACATAGAAGCACTGCAATGCTGTTAAAGAGAAAGATACAACTGTAGTTACCTTAGCACAAAAACTCTGACAGTGGAGTTAAGGTTTTAAAGATAAGAAAAAAAAGCTAATCTCACATGTGTCAGAATGGAGATTTTGCCATTTGTGGAGGAAACTTGGTTTTCACAAGTCGTACTGGTTCCATTCTAGCTCACAAAAAAATGGGAAATGGCAGTGAGTCTTTCACAACACACGTATAATTATATATTTTTCTTTTAGTATGACTTTCAAAGACTCATTCAGTTCAGATAGCAGTTTCTCCACTTGAAACCAAACTTTTGGTTCTTTTAGAATTGAATGGTCAAAGGGAAGTTTAAAAAACGTCTGTCAGGGGAAGTCAAGGATTTCATCAAGAAGTCATCTGCTACTTGATGTTTGTGAGGCTTTGTTTCCTGTCCCCTGACGGTTTCAAATAACATCTTGTGATGTTTGTGGCTTGTCATGAAGGTATAGTGAAGGTTATAAGTAACCATGTTACCCTACGTTTGAGCAATATTGAGCTTCTCAAAATTTTTATTTCAATGAATATCTTTTGAAGTTAAAGAATCTTTAAATCTTTAAGATCCTTTTTTTAATACAAACACTTTGTGTAATTAGAGTAGGCCGTGATGTGCTATTGTTTGGGATGCACAAGGACACATTAGTGTTCACACTCCAAATTAGATGAATGAATCACCATATGCATCCGTGACCACCTCTGAAGTTATTCTGAGTGCATGGAATTGCAATGCGTTTATAAGATGCAAATTAGCCTATTTAATGTTGTGCACTTGTGATCAGATAACTTGATAGCAGGTGCAAATTGAGTAAAATGTCTGTAAATGGCCTGTCACAAACTCACTATTTCAGGAACAGACACACTCCATGAGAATCCTAAAGCCATCTTCACTGGAAACACAAAGGAAACATTCACAGGTACAGACAGTTTTCCAATGTTCTCCACCTAGTTGTATTTTTTGAGGATAGAGAAAGTAAAAGGTTATCAATTATTAAAAGACAGGAACTAGATGTATGGAAAAAGGAAAAATTAAAAGTCAATATTAAACAACATTTGCCACACTTTTTTTTTTTTTTTGATAGTGTGACATATTTTGCATAGTGAAACAAGAAAAAAATGACTTGAATTGATTTGACAGTGAATGCAAATTTGCAGTGAATTGTGGAAGAATGCCCCAGCACCCTACAACAGGTACCTTCAACATCCTAAAACAAAGTCTAAATAACGATGTGGCTCTGGTTAACATTATTTACTCTGCCTGTGTGGCCTGGTAAACAGGAGAGTATAAAGAGGAAACAGAAAAACTATTCCTTAGGTAAAGCAGCTTATTTCTTTTGGATGAAAGATTACAAAAACAAGAATTTGTTTCTTTGGAATAATGTGCACTGATGAATAATGCACAATAAGACTAAACAGGGTCAATTTTCATTTTATGTTTCACTTTTAAAAAAAAGCATATATTGTGGAATTAATGTTTTTACCGTATACACATGCTCAAGTTGTGCACTGTTAGGATATTCAACAAACCGAGTTGACCCTCCACTGAAACATCAAATAAGTGACATTATTAAGAATATGCACACTAAACCAAAATCTCAAGTAACTACACTAAACTTTTAATAACTGGAAAATGTTAACTAGGAATCACTTGCTCCACAAACTGGTGCTTAAACACTTATAGTGAGAAATTAAATTTGACACTTACTCATTTACCACAACATTAACAGGAAGTTTAACTACCACAGATGTAGTTGCACAATTATCTTGGGTTGTGTCATTGATCTCATTCTTACTGTGATGGGCAGAAAATTCTCAGGTTAGTTCTGAAGAAACACCCAAATGAAGAAGCATTTTTATTTAGGTAATTAAGGGTGAAGTGTGTATGTTTTAAGAGTTAAAACTTTTAAACTCTGTAGCACTATCAAAACTTTGCTCTGTTTGAGCAGTCTGACTCAGCAACCAATGGCAATTGGATTGTGTGAACAATGTTGGAGAACACATTTTGAAATCAAATTTTTGGTAACACTTTCTATGAAGCCCATTTTTAAAACACATTATAAAGGTATTCTTAAGGCATTATAATGAATGCATAATGCATTATATATATATTTAAAAAACGTACAATATATTGTTTCATCTCATAAATAATCATAACAAGAATTATCATACATTATAAAACTTATTTGTGGTTATAACTTTTATGAGTATGATTATTTATAACACACAATAAACACCATGTTAAATCCACTTATTTATAATGGATTATAAGTCTCATATCTTGAAAATATTTATTTAAGACTTGTACAGTATCTTACTGATATTACAATAAATATAGTTAAAATCAAATGTGCCATATTACACACTCATCTGATCAGATATCTGATCTTATAGCTGTTTAAGAAAAAAAAGTAGTATATGATATTGTCATTGTTGTTGTTATTTTTCTAAGTTGGTCTTTGTCTGCTTTAAGTAAAGTAGCAAGTTAACAATGGCAAGATATGAGACTTATAATACATTATAGCTATGGGAAATATACTTTGTAAGTTAAGTGGAGGCATTGTGTTCATTGTGTATTATAAATCATCATAATCTTAAAAGCTATAACCACAAATAAATAAATATTATAATGCATTAAAATTGTTGTTATGATTACTCATGAGATGATACAACATATTATACGTTTTATTTATAAGAAATTATGCATTCATTATCATGCCTTAAGGATACTCTTATAATGTATTATAAATACGGACTTCATAGAAAGTGTTATCCAACGTTTTTTCAATTAAATTCCTATAGTGCAGAAACAGTGCATTTCAACTTTAGAGTTTCACCCATTAGAGTTTATCTTTCTGACCTTGTGACTGATGCATTGACAATCAGGCGCTCATTTACAGCCAAGGATGTAAACATCATGAATGACATCATTAGTGTGGTCTTAGGGAAAATAAAAAGACAGGCTGTAAGCTAGTTATAGCACAATTGACAGATGTATTTGCATATAAACTGCACCAAAACTAAATATTATAATATTGAATAATACTGAATTATTAATTTGTGTGAAATTTAAATAGTAGTTTGTCGCTGTGGCAGTACCCTCAAAGCGACTTTGTACCTAATGAAAAAACACACACACACACACACACCTATATAGTGGGTACGGAAAGTATTCAGACCCTTAAATTTTTCACTCTTTGTTATATTGCAGCCATTGCTAAAATCATTTAAGTTAATTTTAATGTACACACAGCACCCCATATTAACAGAAAAACAAAGAATGGTGGACATTTTTGCAGATTTATTAAAAAAGATAAACTTAAATATCACATGGTCCTAAGTATACAGACCCTTACAGAGTATTTAGTAGAAGCACCCTTTTTGATCTAATACAGCCATGAGTCTTTTTGGGAAGATGCAACAAGTTTTTCACACCTGGATTTGGGGATCCTCTGCCATTCCTCCTTGCAGTTCCTCTCCAGTTCTGTCAGGTTGGATGTTAAACGTTGGTGGACAGCCATTTTTAGAGATGCTCAATTGGGTTTAAGTCATGGCTCTGGCTGGGTCATTCAAGAATGGTCACAGAGTTGTTGTGAAGCCACTTCTTTGTTATTTTAGCTGTGTGCTTAGTGTCATTGTTTTGTTGGAAGGTAAACCTTCGGCCCAGTATGAGGTCCTGAGCACTCTGGAGAAAGTACTTGGTACTAGATATCCCTGTACTTGGCCGCATTCAACTTTCCCTCGATTGCAACCAGTCGTCCTGTCCCTGCAGCTGAAAAACACCCCCCACAGCATGATGTTGCCACCACCACGCTTCACTGTTGGGACTGTATCGGACAAGTGATGAGCAGTGCCTGGTTTTCTACACACATACCGCTTAGAATTAAGGCCAAAAAAGTTCTATCTTGGCCTCAACCGACCAGAGAATCTTATTTCTCACCAAACTCCATGCGGGTTTTCATGTGTCTTGCACTGAGGAGAGGCTTCCGTCGGGCCACGCTGCCATAAAGCCCCGACTGTGGAGGGCTGCAGTGATGATTGACTATCTACAACTTTCTCCCATCTCCCGACAGCATCTCTGGAGCCAGCCACAGTGATCTTTGGGTTCTTCTTTACCTCTCTCAACAAGGCTCTTCCCGATAGCTCAGTTTGGCCGGACGAACAGCTCTAGGAAGGGTTCTGGTCGTCACAAACGTCTTCCATTTAAGGAATGGAGGCACTGTGCTCTTAGGAACCTTAAGTGCAGCAGAATTTTTTTTTGTGCCTTGCCACAATTCTGTCTCTGGCCTCTTCAGGCAGTTCCTTTGACCTCATGATTCTCATTTGCTCTGACATGCACTGTGAGCTGTAAGGTCGTATATAGACAGGTGTGTGGGGTTTCCTAATCAAGTCCAATCAGTATACTCAAACACTGCTGGACTCGATGAAGGTGTAGAAACATATCAAGGATGATCAGAAGAAATGGACATCACCTGAGTTAAATATATGAGTGTCACAGCAAAGGGTCTGAATACTTAGGACCATGTGATATTTCAGTTTTCTTTTTTAATAAATATGCAAAAATGTCAACAATTCTGTGTTTTCTGTCAATATGGGGTGATGTGTGTCCATTAATGAGGAAAAAAAAAATAACTTAAATTATTTTATCAAATGGCTGCAATATAACAAAAAGTGAAAAATTTAAGGGGCTCTGAATATGCCGTACCCACTGTATATATATATATATTGTAAAGTTAAATTATTATTTTTTTTTTTCTGAGAGTTGAGTGTAACCTTTCTGAGCAATAGTAAAACTAATGTTTAGCAGTTATCAGGTGTTGTGATGTAATCTGAGAATTACACCACAATAGAAATAGTAAAAGGTAATGGTGGCTTCAGTGTTGATGAAGCTCTTCTGGAGGTTTACCAACCTTTGCTCTCTGGCGGAAAACGTGCCCAATGCTTGCTGCTGTGCGTGTAACGTTTGAGAGCTCTATGTGACTGGACTCACACCGAACCTGTACACCAGACTAAATGACAAGAACAAGGTTTCAATTATGGCACTGGAGCTTTTTTTCTATTATGCATGTTACCAGAACATGGACTGGCCATCTGTCCAGGGTCTTTCCCTGCCTTGGCCCAAAAGGCTGGAACACACACCAGGAGCAGTGGGCAGTCATTTTCACCTGGGGAGTTAGTGTGGAAGAGAGCTCTTCATTCACTCCCTCCTGCTGGTATTGAGAATCAAACCTGCAACCTTTGGGTTGCAAGTCTGACTCCCTAACCATTAGGCTTCAACTGCACGAGACAAACTGTGTGGATTAATGCATGTATGTTACCAGATTGGAATCAAATCAATTAGATATCTACTCGAGAAAGACAGAAGATGAAACCTGACAGTGAAACCAGAGCCTGAAAAGAGATGAAAGAGATCCCTACCACAAACATTTTAGTGACTGAGAGAATTCTCTGAATTGTTTTCAGTTTTTGCAAAACTTTCAAATTTGGCTAATTAATTTGTGACTTCTGATTGAATAACTGTGAAATACAGTTAAAATTATTTGAGGTTTTGTATTAATCTTCATCTTAATCATTTATCTTTGAATGGAGTACTATCATTCTGCTTCCTGCATTATGCAGAATACAGTGACAAGAACAAGTTTTTGAACGCTTTAAAAATATTTGGATTTCTGCATTGATTACTGATAAAATGTGGTCTGATCTTAATTTAACTCACAGTTACAGACAAACACAACCTGACTAAACTAATAACAAGTACATAGAGTGATCATCTTGTTGCATCATACCTTTCTAAAAGCTTGAAGTCACGAGCTGCTGTCCTGACATTTTCATGTAAAATGTCTTGATACACTTTTAAAATATTTGTTCATTCAATGACTGCAAACTATCCAGGCCCTGAAAAAAAGCCCCACTAAACCATGATACTTATTCCACCATGCTTCATGGCTGGGATGAGGAGTTGGTGTTGGTGTTCAGTGGCCTTTTTTTCTCTAAACAAAGTGTTGAGCATTTTTTCCAAAATACTTTTGTATCACCTGTCCACAGCACATTTTCCCAGAGGCATTGTCCAGATGGTCTTTGGCAAAAATGAGTCATTCTTCCTTTGTGCCGTTCTTTCACGAACACCAATCTACAATTACAATGGCAGTTTGTCGTTTTCTGGAGGTTCTTTGCTGTTATCCTTGTTTTTGTTTTTTGTTTAGTTTTTTTATACCTCTTTCAGAATTCCCTGATGTATTCTTAGAGTGATCTTTGCAGGATACCCACTCCTAGGGTGAGAGGCAACAGTCCACAGTTTTTGTTGATAGGGTATCTTGACATGGATTCATGCACACCCAGATCATTAGCAATGTGTTGCCTTTTCCAGCTTTGTCTATATCTGTAATGTGTTTTTAAGTTACTGTGAAAGCTTTTGGGATTGATACATGGGTCACACTAATCAATCTTTCTTGAAAAGAACAGATTTGTCAGTAATCAAGCTTTGAGGGCCTTTATTTAAAGGAAACTTATCTCCCTTAACTGACTCCAGTTGGCTTTTGGAGAAGTTGTAACAGAGAGTTTAAAAGGTAGTTCAACCAAAATAAATAAATAAATAAAAATAAAAAATACTATGGAAGTCAATGGAGACCAGCAACTATCTGGTTACCCACATTCTTCAAAATATCTTCTTTTGTGTTCAGCAGAAAACAGAAATTCATACAGGTTTGGAACAACTTGAGATTGAGTAAATGATGACAGAATTTTAATTCATGAGTGAAATATCCTGAAACTTAATTTTCCGCCTGCTGGGTAATGGATCACTCAATGTCTTCAATACAGTTTTGAAAAGTACAAATGTTGTGTGCTTTTAGTTAAGTCAGATTGTGCTTCCTCTAATTGTGAGAAAAAATATAATCAAACCACATTTTATGAGGAATCAATACAGAAATCCATATAAGTGTAAAAAAAAACAGACAGTACAAAGGGTACAAAAACGTACTCGGTTACTAACATAACCTCGGTTCCCACAGATACGGGAACGAGTACTGCGTAGCTAAGACGCTATGGGGAAAACTCCTTTTTCTCCGATGACTGAAGCCTTTTCAATAACGCAGTGTAACTGCACTGTAACATTGGTGCAGTTACACCAGTCACACCGCCAGAGCCCGCCAGAATGGGCGGGGCCATTTGGCTATATAAGCGGCCATTTCGCCATGGGATCCTCAGGTTACTTCGACTGAAGCGACGACTGAGTTGTGCAGCTCCATAGCACAGCCAGCAACGCACTACTCGTTCCCATATCTCAGGGAACCGCGGTTGTGTTAGTAAACGAGTATGTTCCCTATCGATACTTCACTTGTACTGCGTCTGCTTAAGACGCTATGGGGAACAAGTACAATCCCGCCGTGCTATGCTAGAGAAACGACTAAAACCTGACTTGCCTTAAGCACCCAAGGGGGCTCAGAGGGACCAAGTATTTTGCAGGGAAGCCCCGCAGGAGGCAATAGGGACAAGCTCACAGAGGTCGGCCCGGCCTTGAGTAATCGTTCCAAGAAAATGGTACAGCCTCGGAACTCAGTGAGGGCCAAGAGCGTACAGGAAAAAAGGCAAACGCCTAGCACTGGTTGTCATGTGTCAAGAGTGAGCCCTTTTACACAGACAGAACCCGAGCCTGTAAGGCCGGGACGTCCAGATTATAAAACCTGGCAAATGTGGACAGCCGAGGATCACGCCAGCAGCGGCCACAAATTCTGCATGGCCCACCACTAGACCAAGCCCAGGCAGAGGTGCAAACTTCTGTTGAGTGGCTCTTACTCACATAGGGCACTGTAGTGCCAAAAAAAGAAGAGTACGCTAGCACAATGCGTCAATTATCATTTGGAAGTTTGCTTTGTGACCGGAAAACCTTTGGTGTGGCCGCCGACCGAAGATACAAGACTGTTCCGACTGCCTGAACGGGGCGGAGCGCTCAATATAAAATCTCAACGCCCTGACGGGGCAGAGTAAATTCATACTCTTGTCTTTCTCCGAAGGAAAGAAGCGTCGATGAGCGAATATACCTGTGATCTGAACCAGCGTAGCAGAGCACTTAGGTAGTAACAGCCCTGAGTTCAGGATGACTTTAAGAGGTTGTGGGTCGAATTTATAGGCAGGTGGGTTCAAGAGAGCGCTTGCAGATTCATATGCTTACCGATGCGAACGCAGTACGCAGAGCAGTCTGTAGCGGTCAGGGGGGAGAAGGGCAATGGCCTGTAGCGGCTCAAAGGGGAGTGCTCCTTAGATGCCCTCAACACAGTGGGAGAATCCCATATAGGGCGGTGGAAGGGGCGAGGCGGGTGGAGCTTCCTAGACCCCTTCAAAAAATGCCGAACAACTAGTTTGTTCCTGCCCCCGATGGCAGCGCTAGGAGCGTGGAGAGGCTGATTAGCTGCTACATAGAGCTGAGCGTGGAAGGGAGCGACCTATCCAACGTTGCAGGAAGGACATATATGAGAGATTATGTCGCAGGAAATTGGGTCTCGCACGCGGGCTCTGTAACCAGGTGGAAAAGACCCCAGACCCATTTAAGGGCAAGACGGCATCACGTAGATGGCTGGCTTAGCCTAGAGATTGCATTTAGTAGGCTCGCAGGGAGGTCCGCAGGCTACCATCGACGTGAGGCCAAAGGTGTAGAGCCCAAGCTTGGCCGGGGATGCATTACTCTGTTACATGAGAAAGGAGGTCTCAAGGGGGTGGGGGACACGGGCTGCTGAGAGAAGACGAGAGCTCAGCAAACAGTTTTGGTTCTAGAGAGGGGGCCAACTAACCGAACCTGTGGGATCAGGGCTATCAGGGAAAAAGCGTAAAGGAGGCGGTTGTGCCAGTCGTGGGCCAACGCATCCCTGTCCTTTGAAAAAGAAGTTGGGCAATGAGAGTTGTCTTCAACCTCTGCCTTGCCGAAGATCTCCCAGATACTCTGTTGTGAAACCATTGTGGTGACGCACCACCGTAGTGTGGGGATTTCTCGCTCCGAGTGACCCCCACCGAACGCTATGCGTGCCACGGCAGGACCGCACGGAAGAGCGTGCACAAGGCGGGAGCGCCATAGAGTACGCAGCGACAGACTACAAGAAAGAGTCGTAGCTGGAGCCGCAGTTAAGTCGGGCGCGTCGACCAGAATGAGACGACTGGTCTTGAATACATGAAGTGGGGGGGGGTCGGGGGGGGACTATGCCCTTATTTGGGCACTGAGTCTGAGACCTGTTCCTAGGCACGATTTCCGAGGAAGGATCTGTGAAATATAAGCTCATCCTCCGACTGGGCCAAGATGAGCCAGTCGTCAAGGTAATTCAGAATGCGGATTCCCATCTGTCTCAACTTCGTAAAAGTGCGAGGAGCTAGGGACAACCTGAAGGGAAGGACCGTGTACTGATAAGCCACTCCCTCAAAGGCAAATCTCAAGAATCGTCTGTGGTGGGGGGGAATTTGGATGTGAATGTAGGTGTCTTTCAGATCCAGCAAAAAGAACCAGTCCCCTGGGCATACTTGCGAGAGTATCTGTTTCAATGTAATCATCCTGAACAGCCGTTTTATGAGGGCTTGGTTCAGGTGCCTGAGATCAAGGATGGGCCTTAGGTCGCCATCCTTTCTGGGGACGAGGAAGTAGCAGTTGTAGAAGCCTGACTCGCTCTGAGCTGGGGGAACCGTTTCTATGGCTCCTATCGCCAGCAAATTCATCACCTCCGAGTGCAGGACGTGTGTGTCTTTGCTCTAAATCGAGGTGGGAACCACGCCGCTGAATCACGGGGGTATTCAAGTGAATTTCAGTGAATAACCTCGTTTACATCACTGAACGCTGTCCGTTGATAATCAATCATTTGGTGCAGCATTCTCCTTGAATCGCGAAAAGATCAAACAACGCATTAGAGAGGTGGTACTGATGATCTTGATGTGTAAACACACGGCAGAACAAGTGACTGCGCGCATTCTCCAGATCCCTGGGTCGCGAGCAAAGCAGCAGAGCGAGACAAAACTCTCGCTAGGGAGAGCGGTCTGTCTCAGCGAGGGCAGCCCAGTGTGGGCCGTGGCTTCTAGGCGAGATGGCGCATAAAACTACGAAGCTGTCAGTGAATCCTTGGTGCACGCGTTCGCGCCGCCGATCCGCTAGAAGGATTGAGATGTTGAAAAAGATGAGAGGCCCGAGCCTCATCATGCCTAAACCCCCACACACGGCCGATCAAAGAGTTGCCATGGAGGAGTTGAATTGCACGCGGGGACTTTGCCGGCGGACCACCACTTCCACCACCCGCCACTCTTGATCCGCCAGGTGTTTACGGGAGGTCGGTTCCTTCATTTTCAAGCACTCAAATCCTTACTAGGCGGTGGAGCAGAACGCGCGTCACCAATGATTCACTGACAGCTGTATTTTAAGGGCCTCGGCGCTAGGCACGGACACACTGGGCTGCCGCCGCTGAGACGAAGCTCTCAATACGAGAGTTATGTATCGCTTGCTTTGCTCGCGCGCAAGTGGAGTCGGACAGGAGAAGGTGCGCGCACGCACTTTGATCGCAGGTGTTACACATAAAGAACACAGTACCCCTCTTCTTAATTGAGTGGTCCTGCAGGATTTTAGTGTAAACACATGGCAGATCAAGTCTGGCGCGAATTCCTCCTCGATCACTTGAGCCAGCGAGCCAAAGCAGAGCGAGATATGAACTCTCGTTGTAAGAGCGTCTGTCTTAGCAACTCAGCCTCAGCGTGGGCATGGCCCAGGCGAGAGGCGCATTACAATACGAAGCTGTCAGCGATATTGAATAATTGGTGACAGCATTCTGCTCCGACAGCCTAAGGATGACGATGCTGACAAAGAGAGCACGATCCTACATGTAAACACACTGGCGGATCAAAGCTTGCATTGAGAGTGATGCACGCGGGGACTTTGCCGGCGTTAAATCACTCAAGCCTGCATAATCATCCGCTGAGTTCCGCCATTTCTTCCTGACTGAGTAAGAGTGAGGTAGAAACACAAAGAGCGGGGGACAAAGGCGAAGAGCTTGCAAGCAGTAGAGACGTAGAGGAGCGGTTCTGACCCTCGATTGCACAGCTGGCATAATAGGAGGGATTAAGCGGTGCTCGGCGCTGCGTACAATGGCAGATCAAGCACGCATGATGTGTGCCGGCATGAAATTGCTCAAGACTGATCGCTCAACCCTGCCAGTGATAGCATTCTGCTCCAATCTACTTAGGTATTGCAGATACTGACATACAAGGACAAGTGCAGCTAGAAGGTTTGATGTTGGGTTAGCCTGAAATTTTGTAATTTTTTTTTGTAAATTTTTTTCTATAACATGGGCCAGTTTGTACCCACGTTATAGGACATAGCACACTGGTCAAGCACCGTATCCTGACTACCAATGAAGTTGTGCTGTGCAAAAAATCTAATGCGATTTTCGATCATTTGATTTTTTTGCACAGCCCTACGATGAAGTGTCTATAAGGAAAATACCGTACAAGGTATCTTTTGAGAAACAAATATTTATCGACGAACAGATTAAGGAGTTGTTGGACAAAGACATCATATGTCCCTCTACATCTGCTTGGGCTTCACCAGTGGTGGTGGTGCCGAAAAGGATGGTGGATCTCGTTTTTGTGTTGACTATCGTGGACTTAATGCTAAGACCCCTTTGGACTCATATTCAATGCCAAAAATACAAGACATTCTAGAGTCCTTACATGGAGCAACCGTTTTCAGCACTCTCAATCTGAAGAGTGGATACTGGCAAATGGAAATGGATCCTGACAGCATGCAAAAGACAGCCTTTGTCACATCATCTGGGCTATATGAATTTCAGCGTCTACCATTCGGCCTAAAAAACGCTGCAGCTTCTTTCCAGCAGTTGATGGAGAGTGTGCTTAGAGAGTTGAAGGGAAAATGTTGCATGATCTACATTAATGATGTCGTGATATACTCCAAAAGTGAGCAAGAGCACTTCCAACACATCCAACAGATATTCCAGTCTCTATCCAATGCTGGTCTCACTCTTAACGTAAAGAAATGCAATTTCATCGAAAAGTCTCTAATGTTTCTAGGTCACATAGTTTCGGGGAAAGATATAAAGACTGATCCATCTAAAGTCTCAGCTGTAAGTGCATTTCCAAAACAACAATCTATGAAAGATGTACAACGATTTTTGGGATTAGCTGGGTGGTATCACAGATTCATTTCCCATTTTTCAGAAAAAGCAGCACCACTACATGCACTAAAACAAAAGAACTCTACATGGACTTGGATAGAACAATGCCAGCAATCATTTGATCAACTCAAGTTAGATCTAACAAAGGCACCCATCCTGGCAACTCTCGACGTTACAAAACCGTTTAAAGTACAGACAGATGCAAGCGAGGGTCTGGGAGCACTGCTCACGCAAGAGATAGAAGGAATAGAACGCGTCATAGCATATGCATCGCGGTTGTTGAAAGGAGCCGAAAAATCCTACTCAGTATCAGAGAAAGAGTGTCTAACGGTTGTATGGGCCATGGAAAAATGGCGACCGTATCTAGAAGGGAACCCGTTTGAGGTCGTGACCGATCATGCTGCACTAACATGGACTTTTCAGTATCCCAAACCATCTTCACGGCTAATCAGGTGGACTATTCGCCTTCAAGGATTCCATTTTACTGTCAAGTACAGGAAGGGCCAATGTAACGTAGTACCAGACATACTTTCCAGAACTCCAAATCCTGAAAATTCACCCAATCTCCCTGCTCTTACACAAATACCTATCTCTGCCAATATGCCAATTGATCTGACACAAATTGCCATTGCCCAAACTGATGATCCAGACATTCAAGAGATAATTTCTACAAACCACAAACAGACACTACCTCCTGATCCAACTATAGTACATTATGTAATCGAAAATGGATTTCTGTTTAGAAGTACCCCAAATGGACAACAAGGTCAGAAACTGCAACTTGTAATACCTCCTGTCCGCCATCAAGCCTTTCTTCAGTATGCTCATGACAACCCACTCAGCGGACATTTCGGTAAGCTCAAAACTCTCCTTCGTTTCTTGGAAACGTATACTGGCCCACTATAAGGAAAGACGTATGGAAATATTGCAAAGAATGTCAAGTATGTCAACAATATAAACCCGTGCTTTCTAAACTCTCTGGCCTCTTACAATCTACACCCATAGTCGAACCTGGTTACATGTTAGGAGTTGACATAATGGGCCCATTTCCCAAAAGTAATAAACAAAATGAATATCTTTTGGTCATTGTGGATTACTGCTCCAAGTGGGTGGAGATGTTTCCTCTCAGGTCAGCAAAGATTCCTCAGATCGCACGAATATTGGTGGAAAAGATCTTTACTCGATGGGGAACATCAGCATATTTAGTGTCCGATCGTGGCACTCAGTTCACCTCTCAGTTGCTTGCACTAGTCTGTAAACAGTGGATGGTGATTCAAAAATTAACAACTGCTTATCATCCCTAGACCAATCTCACTGAACGAGTAAATAGGAATCTGAAGATGATGATTGCCTCCTATGTAGGAGCCCACCACAGACTCTGGGACACTGGATCCCTGAATTCAGATATGCCATCAAATCTGCCTACCATGAGAGTATTGGTATCACCCCAGCTAAAGTGGCACTTGGAAGTAAACTCAAGAGACCTATGCAACGGGCAGTCCAGAGACCACCAGATCCTAATCACCCTGCCTATTCCACACTTGACAAGCAGAAAGTACTCTTAACTATCATCAGGGATAATGTGGAACGAGCCCAAGCCAAGCAAAATAAATATTATGATCAACATCGTAAGCAAACCAATTTCCAGGAGGGAGATGTGGTTTGGGTACGGGCTCATCCCCAATCCAAAGCTGACGATGGCTTTACGGCAAAGCTATCAGCCAAGAGGAAGGGTCCAGCTAGGGTTAAGAAAAAATTAGGGCCTGTGAACTATGCTGTTGTTTTTCTATCTGATTCTGTTACATTCAGATATTATGTTCTGCCTCACCATTAGGGGGTGCTAAGCTATTATTCAGACTATTTATTCAGGTAGATAGTATGAAGAAGTCAGCTTGTGTTTGGGAGAGGAAGCAATGGTTTCCTCACGCTTGCATTTCAGAAGCTGATGGTCCTAAGATCGAGGATTTGTTTCCCTCTGTCCATCTGTAAGTGTTCACTGTTCATTTTGTAATGTGTTATGTTTGTTGGAATGTAGTTAGCTTGTAACGTTGTATATAGATTGTTTGGAGGTGCATGCTAATAGTAGCACAGTATTTGTTTTTTGATAGATGGACCTTTTATGACTAACAGACTTTTATAGTCACGAAACGGAGTCATGTGGAACTGTTTCCAGCACGGCCTTTGGAATTGTGAATGTCTTGCGTGTTAAGCATATGCTTTTACGCAGTGGACTCTCATGTGTTCTTCATGGAAGCTTTGTGGATATCACAGATTTGGATATCATTATTTTTTTCCCTTTGACTGCTATCGACTCACCGGGAACTTTGTCACATAAATGGACATTATCAGCGATCATCGGTATCTTCGTCTACTTTCAGCTAAGTTTGTTCTACTTACAAACATATTTCATGTTGTTCCAACTCAGCATGCCTGGCCTAAAGACATAAAACCCATAAGGTTCATTGGCATTCATTCCTTGGTTGTTGTTTTTTTTCCTTTTGCTTTGCCTATTTTCAAATGGTCTTTTCTTTTGTTTATTTTGAGCTTTGTAAATATTCATCTGAGGTAAACTGCATCCATATAAAGTATATTCATTCTTTCTGCATTTTTGTGCCTAAACATTTTGTAATTATCTTAACCTGTTTGAATATTAACCTTAAACCTGCTTATAACAAAGTGTTAATCGTGTTAAGGAACTATTTTGGATTCCTCTTTTTTAATGTATAACTCACGCCTAAATTGGGTAGCGGTTATAAGCTCCGTTGACGAGCCATTGGTTCGTTTTTATTTCACTGCACGAACCAATGGCCGTGCAGTTACACTGTGTTATTGAAAAGGCTTCAGTCATCTGAGAAAAAGGAGTTTTCCCCATAGCGTCTTAGCAGACACAGTACGAGTGAAGTATCGTTAGGGAACTTATTATTGCCACTATACCTATGTAGTAAGAAAAAGTTTGTAGATTGGTTTTAAGGAAACTTGTTTAAAGAATATCTCACTGTTTTGACGCGGGTGAAGGAGAGGATGGTAGGATGATAAAGGAAAAGCTCTGTATCCGTGGAATCTTCTCCGTTATTGGATACCTCCACTGAAAGAAACATTGAGAGTACCGCAGTCTCACTACCGTATCACTGGTGACACAGAAAGAAGATCCGAGCATATAGATATATACTATATATATAGAAATTTCCCCACAAATGAGGAGGACTGCCTGTGCCAGAAATACTGTTTTGATGGCTTAACTTCATTCACATGTAAAATGCCAGATTGGAGATTTATTGTAATTACTGTATTTTTACTGTTTTACTTACATATTTTTGGCAAAGTATAGATGTACAATACTGGCCATTGTATTTATCACACATAACATAAATAATGACTTGTATTGGCCAACTATTTGTATTTTATCAGTATTGGCCATATGTGGCCATATGTCCATATTTATATATTGGTCTCTTTAAGAAATATATAACAAAAGTGAAATGTAATTGTAGACTAACCTCATAAAAGAGAGAGACACATTTAAATCCGATATACACACATGATCTTCCCCACACACTTTCTCCAGAACCACCTGAAAAACACAAACATATTCACTAATAAGGTAACACAGTAAACCATTATGGTAAGATGGGGGTAGATGCCCAACTTACATACACATTTAGATTTAAGTTTAGCATGTGAACTATGATGATGCATTATAGGAAATAAAAATAAACATTTGGTAATTTATTTGTTATAGCACAAAATGTAAAATAGTAACAGTGGGGTAAGATGCTTTGATAAGGCTTGCTTTGATAAGACAATACAATGTTGTCTATTTTCCACAGACAAAAAAATTAAATCAATTAACATCAAAACTGTTTTGACTGACTAAATTCACAAATGTTGATTTTCAGATAAAATGACAAAATTAAAAATGGTGTAGTCATTCATCAAAAGTGCTGAGATGAGATTTTGAGACATCTATGGTCAAGAGAAAAAATGAAGGTGGGGGAAGGGGGGGGGGTGTTATACCCCACACACCATGTCTGTAAATGCAGGCCAGCAGTCAGGGCTCAGCACTGGCCTTAAGCCTCCTGTTCCTGGAATAACTTCTGTTGTTACGTTCATCCTCCCAGAGAGAGGGACTTCATGGTAGTCGGAAATACACTCCTGTTGTGAACACACAACATATACACAAAAAGAAAATATTGTTTTCCCACAATACATAACACACTGTTCTGTATTTTTTGTATTTTACATTAAAAAGCCCTTACTTATATGACTTTTTCATGTCTTTTGATGCAAGATTTTATGACATACAATCATATTTTGTGTCTTTTTCACACTGACCGGGATGCTGATGTACAGAGTAGTGCAGACAGGGGATATGCTACTCAGGTTGCCGTTGAGGGTCCAGAGAAATGAGGCTGATCTGGGACCAAATAACAGTCGAGGAGCTCTGGCCCAAGGGTCCAGCTTTAGCTCCAGAGCCACTGACACCACAGAACCAAAAGGACCTGAATCAATTATATGTATATACACTGTCAATTTTTTTTATAGGAATACAGTACATACAGAACAGTGTGTTATGCATTGTGGGAAAACAAAGATTCTTCATGAAGTTCAATATTTTCTCTCTTTCTCTGAATAACTTACCTTGTATATCACCCTTGACAATCTCTTTTACAGTCATACAGATTGTAACTGTGGCAACAGGGGTGTTGAGACCGAGGGGGGCGGAGCAATGAAAGAATTTCTGATGGATGATTGGTGGATCAACAGTGACATTTATAGGCAAACATATGACAGGCTGAGACCTGTTAAAATGTGACAGAAAATAAATGAGATTTTTGTGCAGGGAAACTTTTCCACATTTGTGATGTTTTCTTTGGAATGTTATGGTTAATAATTTTTCATTAAAACTGAAAAATATAAAAGTATTATTAACATTCTAACAAAGTATTTTTCCCTGATTTAATTCAGCAGCTCACCCATCTCCCATGCTAGGCTGACATAGGGTATGTTAAGTAAACATTTATTTGTTTTTTTCCCTTTTCTGTTTCTCAAAGGATATACTCTTTTGCAAGCTGGTTGTGATGGAGTCTCCATGTCACCCTTTTCATCATCTGTTTCTCCGACCTCTCCTCTTGAGTATGACACATCAACTTTTCCCCGTCCTGCTCCTTGTTCATCTACCTCCTCTGGATCCACATTATTCAGAATCACCGTGTCCCCCGGATGATATTCTGACTGTAGACGCCTACTGTCGTTTCGACTCTTTCTGTCGACTGGCACTCTAAAAATGCTTCTCCAATCATCTTCACCGGGAGTTCCTCCAATGTCATCCACTTTTCAATTTCTCGTGTTTCTCCGACCACTCCTCCTCTTGAGTATGACACATCAACTCTTTTTCCCGCCCGTCGCTGCTCCTTGTTCATCTACCATGAAGCTCCTTCTGGATCCACATATTCAGAATCACCCTGGTGCTCCCCCCGGATGATTCTCTGACCAATAGTTTATATCGGCCTACTGTCGGGTTTCGTGATCCTCTTTGTCTGTCGACTGGTGGCCACTACTAACAAATGCTTACTATCTATCCGATGCATCTTCACCATCTTGCCGAACTGTCCACAACTTGATGTTTAGTTTTTGGCTATGTTGCTGGTGTTTTTTTTCCACAACCTTGCTATCTTAGATGCCGTTTTTTTTTCTTGGTGTTCTCCTTCCACTGTCTACTCCAGGTTAGGTGTTTTTCTACAAGCTAATGTAGTCACAGCACGGTAGCAATCAAGTTTCTGTGCAGGTTCTTTTGTTTTTCCTTTCACCTTTTCAGGTGTCGAAACACATTCATTATACTGGACTATCCTGGTACGCTTGGTTCCTCTGAGTTGACAAGGTAAACATTGGCTCTCTAACAGAATGCTGAGCTTATCCCGTGGTCGGCGCCATTTCCTCCTTAAAGTTACGACGAGTACGACATAATTACCACCGGAACAATTCCAAGCATATCTCTGCACTTCATCATCTGTAACATGCAAAAGCACAATTTTGCTGCTCTTTTCCTATCTCAATCTCTGTGTGACACTCTAGGGGCTAATTACTCATAAATATTCCAATCATTGCTTCCTTCCAGCCCTCAGCCATAGTCATGGTAAGAGGAGCTTTGGTCCTATCACTGAAATATCGAAACTTTCAATAATCAAGGGCAATCTGGGCTTTACTCGACCGAACAAGGGGAGATAATCAGGGTGCAAAGAGCCCAGGTCGCCTCATTTCTTGTACTTTGCCGTGTGTAGACTCCAATTCGGATTTTGTGGTCTCAGGTTAAGTCCTCTCCTTGCGAGCATAAGTTTCAGGGCTTAAACAGACCGCGTCAACACATTGCCCATAGGTCCTCTTATAACTTGCGTCAATGATACGGTGGTGTATGGGAGACACTCATAATACGCACGACGACACATCGTGTTAGACTGGCAGGGTAGCGTCTTTGCCAACAGAATTGTCTGCGCTAATCCATATGCTCTGTGATCACATGGGGTTCAGGTTGTGGAATTGGGACGAACACCAACTGCAAAAAACAAAGTCGCTCTCTGAAACTACTTTTCAAAACCACTTCCGGCAGTACTGGTCTTAGCACATCATCGTTTTAAGTCTTTGCGAGTATGAATATGCATGAGTGAACCATGTAAAGTGGTCCATCACAACTAAAATGTATTCATAATCTCCTTTACACTTCTCTAGATGTAAAATATAAGTGATGGTGATTTTGTCAGGACAGGAGTTCAGTCGACCATTAGAAAGACCATATGCTTTGGTGCACACATTAAAAGATTGCGGGAGAATTAGGGATATGTTTGGACACTTGCTTCTCAGGCAACTGCAAATACTGTGACGTAGTATTCCACTTCTCTTTACATGTAAAATCGATCCCTGATCAAGTTCAGCACTCCTTCTGCCCCTAAGTGGCCCATGTCTTGATGTAACTCCTTAAAAACAAGCTTGTGATATTTTTTTTTGGCAGAACCAGCTGATGATTGGTTGCTGTTTTTCAGAACAAGAGACCATGTTCATCCAAGTATAATCTGGCTTTTTCCCTCATCAGTCCCCAAGCCTCTTTGCCCTGGCTCCTGTTTTTGGGCCGTGATTTTGATTTGAGACACATCAAGACTTCTTTGAGCAGCTCCTACTCCTGTTCTCCCAACAGTGCTGATTTAATGGTAAGTGGGCACAAACATGGGCCTCTCTCCTGATTTTGTACCATCACTGACTGAGTTATACTAACCATGACATCAGGGTGAACTTCTTTCGAGCAGGTTTCATGTACTTTTCCATTGACAACAACATGGTAGATGGGCGTGAGATGATGACATCACATATGTGAGAGGGTTATTATCTGTGTACACAGTAAATGATGGTGCATGGTAAACATAATCTCAAAACCACCCATGTATGGCCCACTTCATGGTCAAAAACTCCAACTTTCCAGAGTATTATTTTTTTGGGAGGTTCTTGGGAGGCTCTTGATCCGCATGCAATCACCACTAACTTGCCTCCTTGCCTTTGATACTGCACTGTGCCGAGGCCTTCCTGTGATGCGTCACAGTGGAGTACAAAGGGTTAAATCAGAACTGGATACCCCAGCATGGTTGGATTGGATAGGCAGTCAATAAACTCATAGAGGTCCTTTTGATGCTCATCTGTCCACGTGACTGGATATGAAGATGCAAGCCATCCCTGGTGACTTTTCCCCTTGCCCTTCCGCTGTGGCGGTACTCTTTATATGCATCTCACTGAATTGATAACACCAAAAAAAAGGTGCGGCCTTGTGGGAAACTTTCTCAATGTATGGCTGGTAGTAAGAGAAATCCTAATAACTTTCTCACCTCACCAACTGTCTTAGGAGTCCTCTCCTTCAGTACTTAGACTGGAGCAATGTCAGCCGGGTCCATCGTGAACCCTTCTTTGGTCACCAGCCTCCCTGGGAATCGTACCAGAGTTCAGTACACTTCACATTTTCATGGTGTTAGCTTAACACCATGTTTCTGATAAGACTGCAACAAGGTCCTGAAGATGATTATTGAATGTTTTTGAACTAGGTTATCATCTAAATAAGGTTGACATACCTCATCACGCAGCTCTCTCAAGCACTCCTCCATGCTGCTTTGAAATTTGGCAGGTGCATTTGACAATCAAAAAGGGACTCTCAGCCATTCATATAATCCCCACAGTGTTATGAACACAGTGAGAGGTCGGCTGGATTCCTCTGCAAACACCTGGTGATAGGCTTTGCCTTGATCGAGGACTGAAAACCAGGTGCTGCCAACCAAGCTGTCAAGCATGTCCTGTATACGAGGTATGGGGTGTCTATCTAGACTGTATTTCTTATTTAACTCCCGGGTAGTCGCAGCAGAGGTGGAGAGTTCCATCTTTCTTATGCACACAGACTACCATTGAAGAGTATGGTGACTTTGATCTTGTAATCCATCCCTTATTCAACAGATCCCCTAGGTATTCTTTAACCTCTTTGTGCAGTGGCTTCGGGACAGACATGTATGTGTACTTCATGGGTGTGGTATAATGGAGGAGAATTTTTAGCTGGAGAGATGGAACCTCCTCTGGTGCTATCCCTCCCCAGATTCGTAACTTACGTCGGCTGCTCTATCCATCATGACTTGCAGGCAAAAGCCTCACGTCCTCGTTTCTCTCTTCCACTCTCCTCCCTTAAAAGCTGTTTTACTGTCTGTTACTGTTCAGGTGTTAGATGGTCAACATGAACAGGAGGGTCCCATAAGCCTTTCCCTTGGGTTGTTAGCGTCGCCGCAGCATTTTCTGTAGATTAAATAACTTGTTTACTGTCTTTAAGAGGCAGGCTTTGAGTGGTGTGTGCAGTAGTCTTGCATGCACTCTCTCACTGGGCTGTTACTGGTCTCAACTCAGAATCAGAATCAGAATCAGAATGAGCTTTATTGCCAGGTATGTTTACACATACGAGGAATTTGTTTTCGTGACAGAAGCTTCCACAGTGTAACAGAATGACAGTGACAGAACAAAAAACACAGATAATAAAAATAAAAATAGTAAAAAAGTAAATAAGGAATAAAAATATATAAATTGACAATTGTGTGTGCAGGTATATTACAATAGACAGTTTTGTTTTTTTTGTATGTACAGGTACTGTGTATTATGTGCAAATTGAAATGTAGACTGTGTATGTGTATTAGATAAATAAGTGTATGAGTGAATAAATAGTGTGTGTTCCACAGTTATTGTCAAGTGTTCATGAGATGGATGGCCTGAGGGAAGAAACTGTTCCTGTGTCTGGTCGTTCTGGTGCTCAGTGCTCTGTAGCGTCGACCAGATGGCAACAGTTCAAAGAGGGAGTGTGCTGGATGTGAGGGGTCCAGAGTGATTCTGCCAGCCCTTTTGCTCACTCTGGATGAGTACAGTTCTTGGAGAGAAGGAAGGGTTGTGCCAGTGACTCGCTCAGCAGTCCGGACTACCATTTGTAGTCTTCTGAGGTCAGATTTGGTTGCTGAGCTGAACCAGACAGTTACTGAAGTGCATAGGATGGATTCAATGATAGCAGAGTAGAATTGTTTCAGCAGCTCCTGTGGCAGGTTGAACTTCCTCAGCT
This sequence comes from Sinocyclocheilus anophthalmus, assembly GCA_018155175.1. Classification (NCBI taxonomy): domain Eukaryota; kingdom Metazoa; phylum Chordata; class Actinopteri; order Cypriniformes; family Cyprinidae; genus Sinocyclocheilus; species Sinocyclocheilus anophthalmus. The sequence continues at coordinate 90,641 of JADLZN010006704.1, read as the reverse complement.
GGCGAAGGAAGTACAACCTCTGCTGGGCCTTTTTCACAATGGAGTCAATGTGAGTGTCCCACTTCAGGTCCTGCGAGATTGTGGTGCCCAGGAACCTGAATGACTCCACTGCAGTCACAGTGCTGTCCATGATGGTGAGTGGGGGGAGTGCAGAGGGGTTTCTCCTGAAGTCCACGGTCATCTCCACAGTTTTGAGCGTGTTGAGCTCCCAGTTGTTGAGACTGCACCAGACATCCAGCTGCTCGACCTCCTGTCTGTAAGCAGACTCGTCACCGTCCTGAATGAGGCCGATGAGTGTGGTGTCGTCTGCAAACTTCAGGAGCTTGACAGAGGGGTCTTTAGAGGTGCAGTCGTTGGTGTACATGGAGAAGAGCAGTGGGGAGAGAACACAACCCTGAGGAGCTCCAGTGCTGATCGTATCCACCGGGTGTTGAGTTTGGATGTGTATTTTTCCTTTTCCCAGCCTCACTAGCCGCTGTCTGTCTGTCAGGAAGCTGTTGATCCACTGACAGACGGAGGTGGGCACAGAGAGCTGAGTTAGTTTGGGTAGGAGGAGGTTTGGGATGATGGTGTTATAGGCCGAGCTGAAGTCCACGAACAGGTTCCTCACATAAGTCCCTGGTCTGTCTAGATGTTGCAGAACATAATGCAGTTTCATGTTAACTGCGCGCTTCGTCCCACTCTCATAACCTTATTGTTCTTGGCTACTGGGGGGTAGCGTTAGCAAACTTGAAGAGGATCCGGCACTCGTGGCCAGTGATTTCCTTGCAGCCGTGGGGCCACACCAGTTTTTCATAAAGACGTTCAATGCTTCACAGACAGTTAGATGCCACAGTCTGAGTCATTAGTCCAAGTCAATTTTGGGGTGTTCCTTTGGGACAGGGATGATGGTTGGAGCGTTTGTGAAGGCATGTAAGGGACTCTCGCCCAGGCTCCAGTTGATCTGTTGAAGATCAGTGTGAAGATGGGGCCAGCTGGTCAGCACAGAATTTCAGACAGGCTGGTGTAACACAATCTGAGCCTGTTGCTTTTTTTTGCGGGGGGCGGGCGCGTGTTTCCTGCCCTGCTTCCGGAAGACCTGTCGCACCTCGTCTTCGCTGATCTGAATTGTAGGTGTGGGGGAGAGGGGGGTTGTTGGAGGTGTGAATGGTTGTGTGGAGAGGTGTTCAGGGCGGGTGTGGGGTGTTTTTTTCAAACCTGCAGTAGAACTCGTTCAGATCGTCTGCCAGGTGTTGATTCTGCACAGTGCAGGGGGATGGTGTCTTGTAGTTGGTGAATTTCTTTTAGACTTTTTCCCCCACTGATGCTGGGATCACTGGAAATAATTTAATCTTTATTTTTTCAGAATAATTCCTCTTTGCCACTCTGATCTCCTTTTCCAGTGTGTATTTAGCCTGTTTATACAAGACATTATCCCCCTTCCTGTAAGCATCTTCTTTGGCCTGACAGAGCTATCTGAGTTTTGCAGTGAACCATGGTTTGTCGTTGTTGTAGGTTAAATGAGTCCTGGTAGGAATGCACATATCTTCACAGAAACTGATATAAGATGTTACAGTCTCTGTGAGCTCGTCCAGATCGGTGGCAGCAGCTTCAAAGACGCTCCAATCAGTGAGGTCAAAACAAGCTTGTATATCCTGCTCTGCTTCATTTGTCCATCTTTTTACGGTCCTTAATACAGGTTTAGCTGATTTCAGTTTCTGCCTGTAGGTCGGTATTAGATGAACTAAACAGTGATCAGAGAGCCCCAAAGCTGCTAGTGGAACAGAGTGATATGCATTCTTTATTGTGGTGTAACAGTGATCCAATATATTACTCTCTCTGGTGGGACATGTGATGTGCTGTCTGTATTTTGGCAGTTCACGGGAGAGATTTGCTTTATTAAAGTTCCCGAGAATGATTAAAACAGAGTCCGCGTGTTGTTGTTCTGTGTCTGTGATCAGATCAGCGAGTTTCTGTAAAGCGGAGCTCACGTGCGCTTGCGGAGGAATGTAGACACTGACGAGAATGAACGAGCGAAACTCCCGCGGCGAATAGAACGGCTTACAGTTAATGAAGAGCACTTCTAGATCTGAACAGCACATCTTCTTTAACACAGTTACATCTGTACACCACCTCTCATTGATGTAAAAGCATGTCCCGCCGCCGCGTGATTTCCCCGTTGATTCTGTGTCGCGGTCCGCTCCGAACAGCTGAAAACCCGGCAGACTCAATGCGCTGTCCGGAATGGCGTCTTTCAGCCAGGTTTCCGTGAAACACAGAGCAGCAGAGTTTGAAAAATCCTTATTTGTCTGGGAGAGCAGAAGGAGTTCGTCTGTTTTGTTGGGTAGAGAGCGGAGGTTCGCCAGATGGATGCTAGGCAACGGCGTCCTGAATCCGCGCTGTCTGAGCTTCACGAGCGCGCCGGCTCGCTTCCCCCGTCTGCGCGTCCTGAAGCGCTTGATCATTGCAGCAGCTCCCCCGACTACAATGTCCAGCAAAACATCAGAATAGTCGAAAACCGGTGAAATATCGGGTGGTGTGTATTTCCGAATGTCCAGCAATTCGTCTCTGGTGAAACTGATTGCAGGGATATAACTAAAGACAGGACAAACTAACAAAAACATAAAAACAACTGCGGAGCACGCCACGGAGGCAGCCATCAGCGTCGGCGCCATCTTACTCAACTGGGTAGATGGCCTTTACTCGCTGTATATGGCCCAGAACTGCACATGGAGGCAGGTCAATGTCATGGACAGTATCGTTAATCACAGGAATGCAGATGCATGAACAGGTCCTTCTCTGGAGGCGGACAACGTTTTCCTCCACCCTCAATCAGTCTGGCCACTGTGCGCACTCATCCAGCACAAACAGGGCATCTTGGTCAGATAATAAAGGGCCAGTTTTGATGCAACCTTTACCAGTTCTAACCTTTTTAACTGGAATTTTTTATTTCTGACTTTCCTTACTCCATCACTGCACCCATCATCCTGACTTCAAGTTCAGTAAAACCTATGCTTTCTTACAGTCGCAGGACAGGGAAGTACTCATGGCTTTGGTTGTTACACTGGCAGGCTGCTCGACACCATTGTTCAGAAGATACTCAATGACATTTTACCCAATAATGGGCTCCTCTGCCACCCCATCATCACCAGATACTAATACAGGTACCTCCAATTCCAGCGGTGTGGCTTTGTCTGTTTCCAGCTTAAAAGTCACTTCGACCCAGCTTTCAAATCGGATGACTGTTTGATTTACTGCTCGACCGGTGAGATTTACAGGACCTAGGATCTCTTCAAGGTTGGTACACAGTGGTGTGTGGGAAATGTTCTTTTCTCCACTTTTCATTCATTAGACAGACTTGTGAGCCAGCATCCCATAATACTTGCATTGCCACACCATCGAAGAAACAGTTCACCATACATTTCTCTCCAATCAAATTCAGCAACTGTGCATTGTGTTTGGTGGATAACTGATTAGCACTTACTGATCTGATCAGCTGTAGGTAGCTTTCCTTCTGCTTCGCTGTTTCTCAGGCTTCCAACTGCTTAATGCTGTCTTACAAGAGTACATTTTGATGTTTCGGCCACTGTGATGATGTTGTGTGAGCTGACATCGTCATACTATTAGCGGAGTTCCCGCTTTCTGTTCTTCCTGCAGGTGGTCCCCTACACCCTCTGGATAGATGCCCACTTTGCCCACATTTAAAACAGTGGTCACACTGGTCACCTCTACCATGCTCCTGACACCCACAGCATCCCCGTTTCCTTTCTCGGTGCTGTGTGGAATGGTAAATAATCATCACTTTCCTCATTTCTCCAGTCTCCTCTTTCAGCTGCTTGATGGTCTCATAGAGCTCGGAGTCTTTCTTGCCCATGACCTGTGGTATTTTCAAAGCTTTTACTTGTGTGTGTGTGTGTGTGTGTGTGTGGACTGTTCTTTACCTGTGATAACCTGAAGCATTCTCTCTTGACCTTGATGTAGTTCTGCCTGGATCTCAGTGACTTTAGTCTCTTTGATGTGGGCATTTTTCTTGAACTTTTGCTGTCGTTACCACTCGAGGCTTGCAGCTTTGTTCATCTTTGTGAGGAGAACTTCATCCGTGACTGTAGGATCATCAAGGCAGACTTTAAGTTGGTATTTAATGTGATCGTTTGACAGTGCACGTAGGAATCTCCTCTGTATGAGATCAGGACTGTATGATTCTTCTCCATCCGGCTCTCAAGCAGCTGCTTGAGAACAAGCAAGAAAGATTAATTACAAGAAAGAACAGTCTTTCTTTTAATTAAATAACTCGGAAGAGGAATGTGTCGCCGCCACCATCTTGTACCGTGCGGTCACTGTGTTGCGTTATCTCACTGGCAAACTCGAACAGATCTTTCACATGTTGACTGGTCACGTCATCATCTGTTTCTTTAATATTCTCTACTGCTTCACTTATTAATCTGATCAGCGAGTGTCGTTTACTCTGTCCCTCTGACAACAGTTTTGCATACACACACACCTCGTGCAGTTGATTAAGCTGCAGCCGGAGCAATGCCTCGCTCAGTCGATCTTGCAGTTGCTCCATGTCCATGCTCAGGTTCATCACAACTCGGACTCAAAACAGCACTGCTGATCCCATCCTCATTGCCAGTATTTTGTAGCACACTTGAAGGCAATAAGCGTGTGATTTAGTTAGGTTCTTTTGTTTATTCAGCCAACATTTTCTCGATCATATACAGATCCCGCCACAGCTCCGTTCAACACAACACAGTACTCATAGGCTGCGTTGCAGTTTACTTTTAGACATGCACTCGAGAACTTCCCTAAGCACTTCACCAATTTGAAGTGCATTCCACTTCAAGCAGACGAGGGAAGTTTACATGGACATACCCTCGACACCTCGATTTTGACCGAGGGAGGGAGTCTGCTTCTTATGCACACTTCAGGCCGCTCTATAGACCACAATGCAACATGACTATGACGTAATCGCAGATCGCATTTAAATTATCCCCACCACAAACAACTCTATAATATATAAATTTATAACAGCCCAAGCATACCTATATACATATAGAATGCTGCACCAAACAAATTCGTAAGGGGAAAAATGTAAACATTAAACCAATTCCACGGTGGATTCTAACTGATCAAGGTCTTAGGACATTCTAATTCAGCCCATTCTAAGGGTTCAGCAAGTAGTGGGCACTCATGCAACGTAATCAATGAAGTACATCCAAGTAAATGAGACGGAGGGAAGTTAGCAAGTGAAGGGCACAAAAAATGGACTGGACTAGAATGGACTGGAATGGACTAGCCATAGTTTCCTAAAAAAACTTCGCATGAACTACTACTAATATTTCTCTTTTCTCTTTCAGGTCTACTCTAGGGGTTCTCCATCTGGCTACTGCCACCCACTGGACACCCATCGCCTAGCTGTGAGTATGCAAAAATATGTACATGCACTGAATAATTGAACATAAATTAAACAATTATCGAACAGACATTACAAAGAAAATGCGGGGGCCTAGCTTTTTATACAAAAATTATCTATCAAGCCTTTAATATAAAATTAATATAACAATATATTCTAGATTTCCCCACACATGACACAAAAACAGTATTATTTATACAATTATAGTGGATTTGGGCGTCCTCCATGACACTCGTTATGAGAAATGCTGCAAGCGGAGTGATACAAAAGGTGAAGCGGTTCCCATGGCGATATTGAATGAATATCTCATGGGTGGAAAGATCAGATATGAGGACCAGAAAGAACTGTTGTATAAAAGTACATATGAAACTAAAATGTTTGTGTGACAGCTCCAGCTCTCCAACAAGCAGTATATGTCAGCATCTGAATTGGCTCGCTTTCTCTGTCAGCGGTGAGGTATTCACGTGAAAAATGCAGGGAAATAGTTAGGCTGACAGAGAAGATTTCAGAACTAGAGACACACATCCAAACTTTAATTGAAGATAGTAAGAATAAGAGGGCCTTAGATACAGCTTTGGATGTGACTAGCTTAGCAAGTCTCATTCTTGTTCGGTTCCAGTTGCAGAGCCCCCCACAGCAGGGAGATTGGTACCACTTTTCCACTGGGGCTGGTGCCGGAGCTAGAGACAGTGCTCGGCCAAGAGTGGCACTCGTTCAGAACTGGCTCACGTTTCCACTGGCGGGGAGGGGATGCTTCTTCCTCAGAACTGCTGAACTGACATATGTTACTGTTGTCAATTTACCTGAACCCATGACAGCTTTTAAAAATGGCACCCTTCAAACTGTGGTTTGTAGTGGAAACTCTGCCTACTGACATCATAGGTTCCCTTGTGCGAGACCAGCAAGCTTTCGGGCCGGTTCGGAACCAGGATCTGGGCACTGGCCCAGGATTTTTTTGAGAGGAAAAGCGCAGCCTGGTTCCCAATTGGGCTCTGGCTCCGGCACTAGCCCCGGTGGAAAAGTGGTATGGGTAACTGTGAGGCGGCATAGTCGCGGGACAAAACACTGCCCTTCCGTTCCGATCAAAACATTAAATTGGTTCTCCCCACTCTGTGAAACCTAATGAAATTGCCCTAGTTATTGGTGATTCTATTGAACGTGAAAATAGAGACACCAGCCACCATAATCCAATGTTTACCAGGAGCCAGAGCACCTGACATCTTGGCAAATTTAAAAGTGCTGGCTAATGCTAAACATATATTCAGTAAGATTGTTATTCATGTCTGCACTAATGATGTTCAACTTCGCCAGTTGGAGATCTCTAAAAAAAAAGATTGAAGAGGTGTGTGAACTTGCAAGTACGATGTCAGACCCTGTAATATGCTCTGGTCCCCTCCCTGCTTACTGTGGTGACAAAATACATAGCAGACTGTCATCACTCAATAGCTGTCATCACTCAATGGCTGGATGTCTAAGTGGTTCCCACAGAATAACATAAGTTTCATAGACAAATGGATGAGTATGTGATGGTCTTCATACCTCTAGGGGTGGTGCTGTTCTTCTCTCTAAAAATATGGCACATAGTCTCAGAGTTTTTATGTCACTGACTAGGGCCCAGGTCAGGAAGCAGATAGACTGGCTAAACTTCCTCCTACAGAAACGTCTGCTAGCCGCCTGATGTCACAGAAGTCGGTTAGTTCTCAGCACATAGAGACTCCTACACCTAGATATCATACTATAGAGACTGTGTCTGTTCCCCGAACTAGCAAATACAAAAAAAACCTCCAAACCAATTTAAGATCATTTATCATTTATTTATGATCACAATTCAAAACCTAGATGTGCTCTGTTTAACAGAAACCTAGCTAAAACCAGATGATTACATTACTTTAAATGAGTCTAACCCCCAAGATTACTGTTATAAACATGAGCCGCATCCAAAAGGTAAAGGGGAGGTGTTGCTACAATTTATAGTCATATTTTCAGTATTTCTCAGAGGTCTGATTTAAAGTATATTTTGTTTGAAGTAATGGTGCTTTATGTAACATTATCTAGTGTAATAAGTGTTAATGATAGTGGCAAGGGGGGTGTGGTGCAGCAAAGTCTACGGCAAGAGAGAGAGTCAGAAGACTGGCGGTGAGTAAGTGCGCCAAGGGCCAATTGACAAACACCTGTGTCTTATCGCAGTAATTGGCATGAAGAGACTGGATAAACGTACCACAATAACGACGAGAGTAGAGAGAGAGAGAGAGATGCTGGACGGAGGACTCGTGGTCGAGAGACTGAGAAATGCTGCTGTTGAATAACTAAACATTACCACACTGATGCCGAAACCCGAGAGGAAGAAGGATCACCGCCGCCGTTATGCAGTCCTCACCAGGATTGCCATTTGGGGAAGTCATCAATTCGCTTGCGGGACTTCACCAAGAACATCATCAAGCGCTCCAGGACATGAGGGAGGATCAGGAGTGATCCTTCCAATCCCTCGTCCGGACTGCGAGCTTTTCTGGAGCTGGATGGACTGGGAGGTACGTGCTGGAGGGTCTGCATCAAGCCCTGCCGCTCCCCCACATCTGCCGCTGGCCAAGATGGAGCCACTTGATGATCCAGAGGCAAAGAAAGCAGAGGCATCCGGGTGACCCCAATCAGCCTGGACGGTGCGGCTGATTTCACTGCTGATAGGGGATGTGCAGGTAGCGGCCCAGCAACTGCCAGTACAATCAGAATCTCCTGGTCTATGATGACCTCAAACGAGCCATCCTTCAGCGGGTTTTGCTCAGCCCAGAGCATAATCGCTAGCGGTTCCTGTCGCTGAATCTGGGTGAAAATGGATGACCTTTTGTGATGGCTCAGCACCTCTGGGACGCATGCCACAAATGGCTGCTGGCCGGGGAAAGCGACTTCGACCAGATCATTGACCAGGTGGTACTGGAGCAATTCATCCAATAGACCCGAGTGGGTCCAGTGCCACTGTCCATCGTCGATGAACCTGGCCATCCAACTGGCAGAGGACCAGATAGCGGCGTGCCCCGGGGTCGGTGGAACATTACCATCCATCTCTTTCTCACACCCTTACCCTTTGCTTTCTTCCCCTCCTCCTGTTTCTACCTCTACCTCTGACCTGTCCCGGTGGAGCGGCCCTCCTTGACTGACAACCAGATGGGCCCAGAGCTCCGCCCAGGGGGCTGGGTGAGACAAATATGCAACCGGCATCATCTCCGGCTCCACCGTTCTCTCCTCGCCAATTCTTTTCCCCTGGAACAGTCTCAAGATGAGATGCTTAAAAATGCTTTTGAACAGGTCTGTTCCATCGACAGTCAGCTTTTCCAACTGACTCGTCTGTCCTCCTATCCTTATTTTGCTATTATAAAAGATAGGTTGTTTCGAGTGACCCAAGACACTCAAACAAAAGAGGAAACAACCCAGCTGTTAGTACCAAAAATCCGTCAGGAAATGCTCTTCCAGTTTTTGTTTAATCTCTCGAGTGGGAATTCCAAAGGAAATTTTCACTGACCAGGGCACGGCGTTTATATCACGTACTTTATGTGAGCTATACGAGTTAATAGGCATTAAATTGATTTACACCAGTGTCTATCAACCACAAACAGAGGGGTTGGTGGAACGATTTAATCGCACGTTGAAAATAACGATTCATAAGTTCGTACACGAAGACGCCAAAAATTGGGATAGGCGGCTGGAACCCCTCTTGTTCGCTGTGCACGAGGTTTTGAGCTTCTCTATGGATGTCAGCCCCGCGGGGTGTTAGACGTACTGAGAGAAACTTGGGAGAAGGGGCCTCAAAATGAAATTCAGTATGTGATGGACCTGAGAACAAAACTCCACACTTTGGGGCGGCTCTCAATGGAGAATTTGTTACAAGCCCAGGAACGACAAAGCTGGCTGTACAACAGGGGACAAAGCTCCGTAAATTTACACCGGGAGATAAAGTACTTGTATTGCTCCCTATGTCTAGTTCCAAATTGCTTTCCAAGTGGCAAGGACCGTTTGAGGTCACACGGCAAGTTGGAGATCTCAATTATAAGGTAGTGTGAACGTACAGGTGCAGGGCACGTCATATATACCACCTTCATCTTTTAAAAAATGGAATGAGGAGGAATCAGTGATGCTGGCGACGGCGGTGAGCAGGGAGGATGATATCGGCCCAGAAGTGAACACCAAAACTCAATCTGACTCAGGGACTAGATCACCTCTCATACTCGCAACTCACTGACATAGCCCAGTTGCAATCAGATTTTGCGGATGTGTTCTCGCCCCTGCCTGGTCAAACAAAACTCATTCAGCACCATATTGAGACAGAGCCAGGCGTGGTGGTGCACAGCTGGCCATCTAATTTGCTTGAACATAAGAAAAAAGTTGTTCAGACAGAATTAGAGGCGATGCTAGATATGGGAATAATAGAGGAATCCCACAGTGATTAGGTGAGCCCGATAGTTTCAGTTCCGAAAACGGATGGCTCGGTACGATTCTGTGTGGATTATCGCAAGGTGAATGCAGTGTCGAAATTCAACACTTATACAATACCGTGGGTGGACGAGTTGCTTGATCGGCTTAGGACAGCTCGTTTTTATTCGACACTGGATTAAACTAAAGGATATTGGCAGATTCCCTTATCGCCTATGTCCAAAGAAAAAACACAACGCCATTTGGATTACACCAATTTGTCACTTCCATTCGAGTTGTTCGGGGCACCGGCTACTTTTCAGAGCCTGATGGATAAAATCCTCCGGCTGCATTCTACATATGCCACTGCCTATCTGGATGATATAATCATCTATAGTAATGACTGCCAGTGGCATATGGAACACATCTGGGGTGCTGAGAAGGGCTGGTTTAACTGCCAATCCGAAGAAATGTGCGGTTGGGCGTAAGGAGGTTCGGTATCTGGATTTCCACTTAGGTCACAGGCAAGTGCGTCCCCAAATTAATAAGACTGCAGCAATTGCATCGTGCCCGAGACCTAAGACCAAAAAGGAGGTGAGGCAGTTCCTGGCTGGCAGGATACTACAGAAGGTTTGTGCCTAATTATTCAGACCTCAACAGCCTGACTGACCTCACTAAAAGCGCCAGATCCAGTCCAGTGCACAGAGCTGCGTCAGCAGGCTTTTACCCAAGTAAAAGCTGTCCTATGTGGCGGACCTCTATTGCATGCTCCTGACTTTTCTCTCACGTTCTTGTTACAGACAGACGCATTGGACAGGGGGTTCTCCCCGACCTGAGTCAGGCGGTGGGGGTATGTGGCGAGGGGGTGCAGCGACGTTTACAGCGAGAGAGAGAGAGTCAGGAGACTGGCGATGAGTAAGTGCGTCAAGGGCAAATTGACAAACACCTGTGTCTTATTGCAGTAATTGGCGTGGAGAGACCGGATAAAGCCGCCAGGAACGAGAGAGAGAGATGCTGGATGGAGGACTCGTGGTCGAGTGACTGAGAAATGCTGTTGTGCTACGTCTTGTGAATACTCTGTGTTAGAGCTAGAAGCGCTGAGAGCACGTGCTTTTTGTTAATTGTTGAACTGAATAAATACCACGAGCCTCCGTAACTGACCCTGCCTTCTTCCTTTCCACACACACACATCTGAACATTACCACAATTATAAATCCCTATTGACATTTGTACTGGCTGCTGCATATATGCCACCAGGGCACCATACAGACTTTATCAAAGAATTTGCTGAATTAGTGCTGGCTGCATATAAAATCTGAATTGTTGGCGATTTTAATATCGATGTAGATAATGAAAAAGATGCATTAGGATCAGCATTTATAGACATTCTAAACTCTATTGGGGTTAGACAACACATGACAACCTACTCATTGTCGTAGTCATACTTTAGATTTAATACTATCACACAAAATTGATGTTAATGTCATTGAAATTCTGCAACAGAGCAATGATATTTCAGATCATTATCTAGTCTTGTGTATACTCCATGTAGCTAAAGCTGCAAACTCAACTCCTTGTTGCAAATATGGTAGAACCATCACTTCTACCACAAAAGACTGCTTTGTAAATAATTTTCCTGACTTGTCTCAGTTCCTCAGCATAGCCGGTAGCTTCGAAAAACTTGATGTTGTAACAGAAACTATGGACTATCCCTTTACTAGCACTTTAGATATGGTTGCTACTTTACACTTAAAAAAGATTAAGGAAAACAGTCTGACACTGTGGTATAACAAGCACACTCATGCCCTAAAGAGAGCAGCCCGGAAACTGGAGCGCATCTGGTAGAAAACAAAACTAGAGCTGTTTCGTATTGCATGGAGGGAAAGTACTTCCTCCTACAGAAAAGCCTTAAAAACAGCTAGATCTGCTTACTTTTCATCTGGAAACAGACAAAAACCCAGATATTTATTCAGTACAGTGGCTAAATTAATGAAAAATAAAGCATCAACAAGTGATGACATTCCCCATCAGCACAGCAGTAATGACTTTATGAAGAGATTATTATATTATATATATTCGTCATTGTCATTAGGATATGTCCACAAAACCTTCAAACTGGCTGTTATTAAGCCACTCATTTAAAAAAACTAGTTAATTACAGACCAATCTCAAATCTCCCTTTTGTGTCAAAGATACTAGAAATGGCAGTATCCTCAAAACTATGTTCCTTTTTAGAGAAAAATGGTATCTGTGAGGATTTCCAGTCAGGATTTAGACCGTATCATAGTACTGAGACTACTCTTATCAGAGTTACAAATGACCTGCTCTTATCATTCGATCGTGGTTGTATCTCTCTATTAGTGCTACTGGATCTTAGTGTTGTGTTAGCACAACATTCTGTTGAATAGACTAGAAAATAATGTTAGCATTATAGTGGAATTGCATTGGCATGGTTCAAATCATACTTATCTGACTGTCATCAATTCGTAGCAGTGAATGATGAGGTATCATATCGATCGCAAGAGTACCACAAGGCTCAGTAATAGGACATTTGCTTTACATGTTACCCTTGGGAGATATTATTAGGAAACATGGTGTTAGCTTTCACTGTTATTCTAATGATACTCAGCTCTACATTTCTTTGCGGCCGACGAAGCATACCAATTTGTAAAACAAATAGAATGCATAGTTGATAGAAAAAACTGGATGACTAGTGATTTCCTACTGCTAAATTCTGAAAAAAACAAACAAAAAAAACCCCAACAACAGAGGTGTTAAATATCAGACCAAAAACCTCTGCATGTAATAACCCAGAACACTGTCTAACACTTGATGGCTGCTCTGTCAATTCATCGTCATCAGTTAGGAACATAGGTATGCTATTGGATAGCAATCTTTCCTTTGAAAGTCACGTTTCTAGCATTTGTAAAACCACATTTTTCCATCTCAAAAATATGTCTAAAGTATGACCTATGCTCTCAATGTCAAATGCAGAAATGTTAATTCATGCATTCATGACCTCAAGGTTAGATTATTGAAATGCTTATTGGGTGGTTGCTCTGTGTGCTTAATAAACAAACTCTAGCTGGTCCAAAATGCAGCAGCTAGAGTTCTTACTAGAACTAGGAAGTATGACCCTATTAGCCTATGCACTAGCTCCCTATTTAATCATTTTAGCTCCCCTCAATAATTGAGCATGCTCTTATCTACTTATAGTCTTACACGTCTCAAAACTCAAAGGCCATTTGATAATACCTAGAATATCAAAATCAATTGTGGGTGGAAGATCCTTTTCCTATTTAGCGCCAAACTCTGGAATAATCTACCTAGCGTTGTTCGGGAGGCATACACACTCTGTCAGTTTAAATCTAGATTAAAGACTCATCTCTTTAACCTAGCTTACACATAACACACTATTACATTTCTATAATTCAAATCTGTTAAAGGATTGGAGATAAGATCCAGATCAGATGGTCACTGTAGCCACCCAGATCCAGTCCATATCCAGACCAGATGGTGGATCAGCACCTTAAAAGGACCTCTACAGCCCTAAAAGACAGCGGAGACCAGGACAACTAAACGAGCCCCAGAGACAGATCCCCAGTGAAGACCTCATCACCTCGATGACCATCGGTACAAGACCACAGAACCAGACAAGTCCTCTGCACCTCTGTTGCAGCCTGGAATTAACCCCCCACCCCCAACTGAGCCTGTTTTCTCCCAAGGTTTTTTCTCCATTTCTGTCACTGATGGAGTTTTGGTTCCTTGTCATTTTCACCTTTGGCTTGCTTAGTCGGGGACGCTTGACTGATTGCACAGACACTATTGGACGAGAGCTGAACTGGATGATGACATCACTGAATCACCAATGAACTAACTTCAGCTGGGAAAATGACTCTTTGTTATTGTCTTTTTGCATTATCGACACTATTTTCCTGTTTAATACTATAAAGCTGCTTTGACACAATCTGTATTGTATAAAGCACTATATAAATAAAAAAGACTTGACTTGACTTGAATTAGTGAATGAGCAATTTTAGGCACAGCAAATGACTCATTTTCTGCAAATTATTTTTCTTGAATTGGAATGTGTACAAAGGATTGTAGGATGTGAATGTTACACTGGATGCATCCTTCAAAATATGCCAAAAGAAGTACACAAAATGAAGGCTGCCTTCATGTTAGTATGGCCTTTTCTTCTCTAAGTTGGCAAGAATAAGCTTAAAATACACAGACACATGTAAGCACACACACTTGCCTTAGTACTGTAACTGCACCTCTAGAGCCCACTACTACATCAGTAAGAGCGTCTGAGGTCAGATCTCCCACAGAGTGAAGAGCGACTCCAAAATACTGCAGCCCACCTCCCACAGCTGCTCCACTCACTCTCTACATGTGAAAGAGAGAGAAAAAGAGGGAGAAATGCATATCATTATTTGAGGCTTGTATACCACCCCAGTGTAAAAACCTTATAAAGCAGAAGTGTGCTCTGGTATATAATCATAATCATAGATTATTGCTGGACAGTCTAGATAAAATCTAGATTTCTCTGCTGGAAAATCGATAGCACTTTATTTTACAGTCCTGTTCTGCAAGTACATACTACTGTATGTAATTATTATATTAATTACAACAACTGGGTAATAACTAGGTACTAACCTTAAATCTAGCCTTGACCCATGTAGTTACCTTATATTACCCAGTGCTTTGCACTGCATTTAAGTGCATGTACTGTATATTTAACAAAAAATAAAGAAGAAAAGATAAAAATTTATACAGTATATATTCCAAAAGGAAATCTATATAAAGCAAGGTTAGGGCCCGGTTTCATAGACAGGGCTTAGCCTAAGCCAGGATTAGGCTATAGTTTAATTAGGACATTTAAGTAATTTTTATAAACATGCCTTAGAAAAAAGCATTACTGGTGTGCATTTTAAGACAAAACAAAGGCACTGACATGTTTTAAGATCAGTCAGTGAGTGCAAGTTTCTTACAGTTGAAACAGTTCAGAGTTTTTAGTCTAGGACTAGGCTTAAGCCTTGTCTGGGAAACCGGGGGTAAATTTGTCCTCTGTGGTCCACAAAGGGGACGTTCCCTTAAAATGTATTTATATGTTCTGTCTGCACTATTTTGTTTTAAATGTCAATGTACAAGTAGTAGACACACTTTTACAATTTTTAATTTGAAATTACAGTATATTCCAGATTAATAATTGCATTACTTTCGCAGTAATTTCACAGTGGGACTTCTCTTGTAAATTTCTTGTAAACAAGCAGCATCATACTGTGTTTCTACAATGCACATGTACTATGAAAGCACCCAGCATGCATTGCAGCATGAATAGATCATAAATAGAGTTTTTTAAATTCTTGCTGGTTTTATTTGTGCTATTGAACTTGTTTTTGGTTCACTTTTAGCAGTTTGTGTTGTTGGTTTATTTTCTAATGTTAGTTTGTTGTAAGTGTTGTTTTTATTTGTTGAGAGTTACCATTGTTGTGTTTTGTATGTCAAGTATTGATGTCACATCATTCAGAGGCGTATCTCAGCAGTTGCTTCACTATTGTGAAAGATCCATCCACAGACTGTTATGAATATGAAATGAGTTACTGATTAATCTTCATGCTCTAGCTAGTAATGCTAAAATAAAGTATGCATGTTCATGCAAACAATAGTTTGACTAATTTAAAGTGTGCCGATGAGATTATTTCGTATTCTAGCTTGTCATCATTTTGACAAATGTTTTCATATGTCACAGTTCTGACATGACAAGATCAGAAATTGGAATATGAATATACAAGGTCCAAGATCCCAAACAAATACTAATCACTAATCACCATTATGGTGGCCTCAAAACAATTACAGTAGTAAACAACTACATTTCTCACAGTGCCACAGTTAAAGACAACTTTATAATGGGAATTCACAGTAAAACAAGAGCAGTAAATGACTGTGATGTTAGCATCATTCTGCTTCTGCATTCACAGTTATTTATAAGAAAATGACCCAGCATGCGTTGATTTCACAGTACATTTCTGACTACATTAATTTATTGTAAAATAATACTGTTTAATCCTGTAAATGTTTGGCCTTTTTTTTTTTACAGTGCAGACTTTGGCTGTTCTACTAAGTCATTATCTGGTCCAGTCTGGTCTAGATAGTTGACCAATTGTTAGTGGGGACATGCATGGACTTGTAGACCATCTTATTCAACATGGTTTAAGTGTGCAGACCACTTTGGAATAGCAACAAACTAGCGTGCCCACCTTAAGCTACTATTTCAGCAGAGGTTGCATAACTACAAATGATTTAAAACTCTCTCTTACCTGACTGTATTCTGTTCTGATACCGCCTCGTTGTCCCAAAAATATGTAAATGGCGCCCTTGCCCTTCTCTTCTTGAGGTGCCCCCACTGCCAACTCTTTAAAGCCATCTCCATTTAGGTCCTGTATGGCTGCCAGTGAAGTACCAAACCGGCCAAACTCATTCCCCACCACCCCACGGAGAGTCGCTGAACAGTTGAGTTCTTGGATCTTGGGAGTTTTATGTAATCATATTTAAAAGTTAAAAGTTGTGATTATGAGGTTAAATGTGCTAAAGCACATGTAAAAAACAGCATTAGCTATGTATGCAAAAAATTGCATTAGCTATGTTTATAGTAATGTGTGCCACACTGTAAATAGTGGTTATTGATCAACTTCTGTATTTATATATCTGTATTGTGTGTGTATTGATCTTACTGTAGTGTTAAGTGGGCATATCCGGACCTCTCCTCCCACTCCATGAGCGTGATATAATGGAGCTCCGACTGCTAACAACTCAGAAACACCAACCACACACAATTCTGCCCCAAAGTATGAGCCCAGCTGCAGAGAGATAAAACAAAAAAAGAAAAGATGAAATGTGTTGGTATATATAAATAAAAGTATTGAAGGAGTCACACAAACACACACTAACTGTGTCAGCCCTAATTAATATATATTATATATAATGTGTATACTGTATATTGTGTATAATGTATAATTAACTTTACACCTGTGATCCGTATATCCTATGACTGATGGTCCAACTGTGGTTCTGATCGTTCTGTGTAAATCCCAGCACCAGCCCTTTGTGTCTATGCCTTGGCGCTCCCGCAAAGTACACAACATGACCATTTACTGATGCCACAGCAACTGAGTAACCTGAAGCACACAATGTAATTACTTCACCATAAAAACTTTTTTTTTTAGTGTTTGTGGCATGTTGCAGTATATTCAGGGTTCAATAGTAAGGATGTTCTGGTGACCCAGGGTCTGTGTGATTAGGTTTCAGCCAATAAAAAAAAATGATAGTGCTTTTCACAATACACATAGTTTCAAAGCAGATTTTCAGAAAATCCTGATGTTGATGTTTATAATATCTTAATATCTTCTTGTCTTATTGTTCCATTTAGCAGATTAGATGCTGTTTATAACATCTTAATATCGTCATGCATTATACTGTAGTTGCATTTAGCAGATTTAGATTATGTCAATGTTTATAATATCTTATTTTCTTCATGCCTTATAGTCACAACTAGCAGATCAGAATTGTTTTCTGTCATTTGTTTTCTGTAAATTTTTCTATTATTATTCTGACATACTGATCTCTGGTTTTGTCAGGCTATGAAACAGAATAGCACTGGTTACAGCACGTGTGACATCCGTGGTGATATCTGCAGTATATATAACTGCTCACAAATGCATTTCAGGATATGGAAACATCTGCCGTTACCTGAAAAACAAATGTCTTACCACAAACAGTCTCCACAATGAGACCACTAAACAGAAATAATTTGTCTTATGACTAGAATGAACGCATCATCAAAAACACACATGCTGTAATATTTAAAGTAATTTGGTAAAATTAAAACCAAAATGTGTGGCTAAGTGAAAAACCTTTGTTATGGAGTTTCATATTAAAGAGCACTATTGTTAATGTAAATTCCAGTAATACACAAATGTATTGTGGAGCTTTGACTTTTGGTTAGCTCACTATGATACACAGAGGATACAATGCCATCTGACTCATATTTACACTCTAATTCCATTCTCTTTCCTCCTACTGTAACTTTTTCAGCAGTTGCTATGTGGTTTCTACAATTTGAAGTATAATGTGTGTCCTTAGCATTACTGTACAGCACGTTACCCACAAAAGATTAACATTGAACATTCATTTTTTTTAAGTTTTCTTTTTTTCTTTTTTTTAATGTGGGTATTGAAAGTATGTGCAAGAGTACACCATAAGTAATTATTTGAAAAAAATATATATATTTTTTAAATCAATTAATGAATGGCACCGTACCCAAATAGGAATCTCGAATGTCCTCCTCCATATTTGTGGCATTAATGAATGATGAATTGAGCATTTGATGAGTGAAATCCTGCACTATTCCTCCTGACCAGGAGTATGCCCCAACCGCTCCAAACATCCTTGAACCCTACAGTAACAAAGAGAAATTACACTTTATTTATTATATAATTTGTTATTGCTATAACTAGGATAACCATATAGAAAATGCTAAAATCTGCTTGTGAAAGTAGCTGCTTTTACATGGTTTCCTAGATAGTCCAAGCTTTTCAAATACATTTTATAATAATTTATAGTCATTAGTGAATACAGAGTGGTCTAGCCCTTATGCAGTGTACAGGGTATTTCGGGTTCACAATCAAACATTTGCTTAAATTAAAACAATGTTCATCTAAATAATATTAGACTTGATGACTTTTCTCACACTTATTAAATCTACAAAAAAAAGGGAAAAAAAACACACTCAGGATGCTCTGGGGTTTTTGACCCCACACAGGAAATGGGGGAGGGGATAAAAATGATACTTAAAAAAAATGCTCACACGCACACACACACACACCCACCCAACCCCCATTTGTCAAACACAAATCAGCTAAAATGTAGAACGCCCAGCGCTGTGCGTGTAAGGAGTGTGCTCGCTTCGATACACACATCCATGATGGAGAACAAATTAAAACACACAAACATACACACAACACAAGGTTTAGATTTGACTTTAATATGACATTATTGTTACTGTTACGTCAGTACAAAAGTAAATAAATAAATACTAAACTTCTCACACACAGGGTAACATCAAACAATACCGGACAACAAAAGGAACAGAACGGGGAGGACCTACTAACTAAAACGAGGAACTATGAGATTGATACCAAACCCGGTGAACTGAATTAACTAATCAAAGGAGAGAGAGAAACTAGGTCAATGGAAACAAAACTAAACAAGAGAACAGAAAATGAAAGAAACACAAGTCCATAATGTGACATAACTCCCCCCCTCCCGGAAGGCACAACCTCATGCCATAGATCGACCAGTGGAGGGAGGGCGGGGGTTCAGGAGGAGGGCGAGGGTCAGGAGAAGGGAGGCACGCAGATGACCAGGGTGGATCTGACAGAGGAAGGTCGGTGGGGCCGATGGAGGGAGGAACCATGACGACTCCAGGGGGCCGACCAACAGCAGAGCAAGGCGGAGAGCCGTTGAGCCAGGCCGACGGGGAGGATCCGCAGGGCCAAGGCGGAGCAGATGCTCAGGCAACAAGGCGTAGCGGTATTCGGAGGCCGCGGTGGAGGCACAGCAATAGAGGACAAGGTAGAGCCCAATGTAGCCGTGGACGGATCGACGATGCGCGCAGAGGAGTGAGTCCCTGGATGCGAACTGGCGGGTGACGACTGACCAAGGCGGAGCCGGGGGTACGAGGGAGCCTGGCGGAGCTTCCCTGGCCTGAAAGGGCGCACGGTGGAGAGGAGGGAGCTAATAGCCATGGTGGAACCGCTGGGTCGACGGGCCGAGGAGGAGTCTGGGACTCAGAGTCTGGAGGCGAAGACAAGGGATCCTCCAGCCACAATGATGATGGAGATATGGCAACCCACGGCTAACCCATCCCATCAGAGATGGTGGGCGGAGGCAAGCTGACGGGCTGACAGGGACAGTGAGTCGATTGGTGATGATTGATGAAGAGTGTGGGAGAGGTATGCTGGGTGGGAGCTTAAGCATCCAGGGTTCAGGATGGTTGTGCTGCCCACCCGACCAGATGGCCAATTCCCAGACGGTCATGTACAGAGGAACGACCTCTGTGGTCATTATAGTACTGGCATATAGTTCAGGGCAGACAGATATTTCCAGGTAGACAGACAGTTCAAGACAGACAGACAATTCAAGCACGACCTCCGTGGTCATGACAGGACAGACAGACTGTTCAGACAGTTCAGGGCAGACTAACAGTTCGGGCACTACCTCCATGGACGTGATGGGGCAGACAGACAGTTTAGGGCAGATAGACAGTTCAGACAGTTCAGGGCAGACAAACAGTTAAAAACGGACTCCTTGGCCGTAACAAGACAGACAGAGATTTCAGACGATGACAGAAAACTAGGAAATTCTGAATAAAAGTCCTGCCTCAGTTCACCCTCAGCGGTGATACAGTAGGCCGGGCATTCCTCCGTGCCCTCACTCTCCACTGTACCATCCCTCGTTGCTGTCTCTTGCACCTGGTCAGACTATCCATGAGGCTCTGGCTCTGGGGCGATCCTTAGCTCTGTCGCTCTTGCTTGCGATGGCTCGTTGGTCGCGACGGGCTTTGGCTCTCCATCTGAGGCGGGCTCGGGCAAGCGTTCCGTGCTGGGTGATGTTCGGCTGGGCTCTGGGGTGGGGCTGGCAAGACGCTTGGTGAATGGAGGGTCATTGCCCATCAGCACCCACTCCACGAAGGCGGCAAAATTCCCTTGAGGTCCACATCCAACAACGCGCTCCTGCATGCGGTGTTCAGGTCTCTTTATTTATAACGAGCAAGCGTGGTCGTCCGGGTAGCTGGTACTGTTGGTGGATTCTCCCAAAAACTGCCATGTGGACCAGAGGAAGCTCCCCCTGCTCCAGCACGTGGAGGAAGAATTCGGGACGGTTGGGTCATACTAATAAAAGAAAAACTTTCAAAAACGGAAAATAAATGGGGGTAAAAAACACAGCTAAACTTTTCTTTTATGTGGTCTGGTATTCTGTAAAACCTACTGCTGCAAGGATGATGAAGGCATGAAGAAGATAATAGAAATAAATCCTTTGGTAACACTTTCTATGAAGCCCGTATTTATAATACATTATAAGGGTATTCTTAAGGCATTATAATGAATGCATAATGCATTATACAAAACTTATAATATGTTATATCATCTCATGAATAATCATAACAACAATTAAAATACATTATAACACTTATGTATTTGTGGTTATAACTTTAAGAGTATGATTATTTATAACACAATGAACACCATATAAAATCTACAGTATTTTTACATTTATAATGGACTATATACAGTATATTGACATTGTTTAAGATCTGCACAGTATTATACAGCTTGGTGAGTGTGTTCGATGTGAATGTGTTTCCTAGTGGAGCTAATGTAATGAATTGATGTGACGCTTTTACACCAATCTGCAAAAATTGCAATGATTTATATGGTACATTTTAGTTTGATGGCACCCTTAATCAATGACTTATAAGCAACCCCCCCTTTGCAACTCCAATGCCAACTAACTCTCTTAGAGTATTAGTATGCTCAAGCATGGTGAATCACACAACGGATTATACGAAGGGCTGCTGGTGTGACGCCCTAGGCTGGACTCTGCTTTTCATCCACGGTGAAGCCGCTCCGGCGATCCACAGCCGAAGTTGATATATTCCCTCACGACAGCACGAATCCGCTCTTGGCATGACGAAGCGGATATCTGCCTCTTTTGGAAGGTCCAAACAAAGGTTTCGCTTTCACAACTAAACACACAGCGCCTTCACAACATGGTGGCAGCAACAATTCTACAGCGATGAAAAATACGTTAGCGCCTATCGTTCTTTGCGTGAACATTGTCGGCATTATGCCAATTCTTCCCACATTGTTAGGTAGATATGTGGGGGCGTGTTAGAGAGAAGCCGTTTTAGGGGGGTGTGGCAGATTCTTAACTTTGATAAAGAATATCTCTTGGTTTTGAGACTTTAGTCTTTGCAATTTTATAGATCTTCTTTATGCACCAAGAGCTTGAAACACTTCAAAGAGAAAGGAAAAATTTAAATCGCATCATATGACCCCTTTAAAGCCGATAAATAACGCATTACTTCCTTCAGAGACACTTCAGATGCACACTATTCACCATGATGGTTTTGAATTGCTTGAAATATGATCGGAATCACGAGAAGGATTTTCGAAAGGAAGCATACAGTTAGTGCAACATATAATAGCAGGGGTCTCATTTATAATCGCCTTTAGATTTCATCTTAAATGTGTGTGTATGCACAAAAGCTAGATTTTGCGTATGCACACAAGTTTTCAGATTTATAAAACCATGCGTACGCCAGAACCTGCGCAAAAATCCCTTTGTAAATCCTAGTCAGGTGAAGACTGACTACACCTTCAAATACAGTGGTATTTTTCATAATGTTGTCGAGATGCCTTCACACGGCATCAACACCTTCGTGCAGCTGTAAGTAAGTGCGCATCATTGATCATTGTTCGCACTAAAATATTTTCTCATAACATGAGATCTGCAGTTTAGTTTTAAAGGGGGGAAGTTGGAAAAAAAATGAATTGTTGTGCACCTATAGCACTCCTCGCTGTCATTAAAACAGCATGCCACAGGAAAAGTGATCAAGCGCATCCACTAAATATGTCTAAATTCATATAAGTTTTATTTAACTTCTGCATAATGACTTTATGTAATTTCAGTGCTTATCTCCATTAATCAGAGTGGAATATTTTATGTAAATGTGTATATCGAAAAATGAAAACAGATTTTAAAATCGTTGTTTACTTCATTACTTTTCTCACGCCATGAAAAAGAGTGCATACGCATGGTCTAGAATGTCCATACGGTGCGTACATATTTACATAAGTTTTTTTTTATAAATCCCGATATGTGCGTGGAAAATTGCGTATGCAATTTCTATGCCCATTTTGTGCGATACAATGTAAATATTGTGAGAACATTACTGTAAAATAATATTGTGGAATCTTTGTGTGTCCATGTTTTGTACACACGTTGTTACTGGAAGAGTGCATTCACAACGGAGCTACACATTCATGACTAGAACAGTTAAATTCGCTTGTTCATTTGCAGCCTTTTGTGCAGTTTGTATGTTGTAATAATGTGTTTATTTTATGTAATAGCAAAGCACTTCAGTTAAAAGGTGTTCATTCAGCTCTTCAGCTTCAGCGCCCGCAACTCGAACAGCAATGCACAACATTAATAACTAGTATAACTGGGAATGTCATATACAAAACATTATAAAGAGAACACTATCGTAATAAAAAGTTGTGAATTCTTTGGGTTTATTTGCATATTTACCTAATGCAGTTGTGCTGAAGAGTAGCGCTTGTGCTTAGACTGTGGGCACTCAATGTTTTAGGCTAATATCAATATTGACACCAGCTTAGTAGTTCATTATAGGTTGTGGATAATGATGCAATTGACCCAACTAAACTGATTTATTTTGATTAAACTGAATTAGGTTGTGTGTAAAAATGTCTTCAATTAAATGAACTAAGGGTAATTCATTATTGGTAATGAAGTACATTTTCTAAGTTGAACTGACTAAAAAAATTTTTTTCAGTGTAGCACGTTCCTTAGTTCAAGATCACTTTGTGCAATTGAGTATTTTTGTGCATATACAAGTTGTAATATTATGTTTATGTTGATGAAATATCTGATTTCCACAGTTTGTGATTTCAATTTCTGAATATCTGATTTCCAGTTTACTGGTGTTTAGCTCTTTACCTACAGCACACGCAGCTCAAACAGCAATGATGCTATTTGAAATAGTGGTATTAATTTAAGATGTTTATTTTTCAAAGTCATTGATGCATTATTAATAATAACCACCACTTTTAACTTATTATTTTCATCAACAATATGTTTAATTTAAAATCATTTGGTTATTGTCTCTGCGGAGGCTATTTAATTTTATTTATCCATGGCAGATGCATTTTGATTCTTTACACACAAGTTATGTTGTCCAGTGACTTGTTTGCTTTATTTAAGCATTATTTTATTTATTTGTAAGGCTTTTTTTTGATAAAGAAAGTTGGTAATAGGAGAGTAAAATTAATTAAAAAACTTACACTGATTCAAATTAGGCTGCTGTACTGTATATGTTCGCTTTATGTTGAAGTGTGAGACATGGATTTTAATGGTGAGACTTTTTTTGTAATCAGGCTGTCAAAAATTATATAAAAATTTTGATTAAGATTTATCAGCCAACATATTGTTTATTGGCTTTCAAATATAAAGAATTATGGGTTATAAGTATAGGCCAAACCCAGTCAACAAGTTAGATCATGCAATGATCACAGTGACATCACACTTTATACATCACATACTGTGATACTCACACTGTGAGTAATATGTGAGCTTATAATTAATAATATAGTGTAATATTGTAAATTCAAGATGTTGAGCAGGTTGAGAGGAGGCAGTTGAAATATTGATCACCGGGGGGACATTCTACTTCCTATTTCTCAACACTGGAAATACGTGGATACTGCAGAATCTGTCAGCAAATCGTTTGTGCTTTACAGTTGTGTTATGGACTCAGCATGTAATTGTTACACTGGATAAATGGTGAGAGGTCTCTTTAATTGCTATTCACATATGCTCATGTGATATTATAATGCCAATATGCACTGTGGCCTGGCCCTGTGTTAGCAGAGTACTGGCACATGTCCAGGTACATGTGAACCCGCTATCTTTCCAGCTCAGGTGTAGAATTACCTGGCTTCAGTAATCACATCTGCTATAGAAAATGTAATGACAAGAGCAGTAGTAGTTAGCAACTGATTGCATTGACATGTTGCTCTCTGTGTTTCAGGAAGTGTCAAGTCTTTTCAAGGGGAAAAATAAATAAAGGTTAAGAAGCAAAAAGGAGTCATTAAAAAAACCCTCCAGAATCTGAATGTATCCATCAAATAAATATTTGTGTCAAATGCCAACACCAGGCTGAAAATAATACAAAGTAAACAAGGATACTGATTTTTTAAAACACTGTGTTTTTATAAAATATGAACTTCTACATGATGTTTGTGATATAACAGACCAATATTGAGAATTTTTATCCTACAGTTTAACTCACACTAAACTAACAGAATGAGAGTTTAACACATGATACACAGTGGTCTCACATGGTGAGCTTGTGACCACACTATGAGAATCATGTGAGCTCATGGTGAGATCATTGTGAGATCAAATTGTTGACTGGGAAATGTTCATATCAATGCATCCCTAGTCTAAATATAAATAAAGATGTATAATCTAAATCTAAATAAAGATGCATACTTATATAGACATAACCATTGAACAGTCCTTTGCAGCCATCTAGTGACTATTTTAATTTTAAAAGTATTTGTTTTCCAGTAGATGGCAGCAATCTTCCACTAAACTATATGGCACATTTTCTATGTTATTACCATAAATGAATTTAAGAAATGTAGATAAAGTAAATTTTAAAAAAATTCAAAGTCCTTGATGCAAAAAAAAAAAAAATACCCGTGGTACTATAGAAGAACTTGCCTTTTTGTATAATATAATGTATATAAGTGTATAATATAATAATATCTATTATTTCGGATGAAAACTCAGTATAAATCAAAATTAAAAAATAATAGGGAAACACTAATATTGGAAATGTTGCTGACCTCAGAAAGGGCCACACTGAAACCCCCCTGTGATAATTCCATCTGAAAAGAGCTGAAGTTCCCTGTGTCAGTTCCTACAGCAACAGAGAGAAGGAGCATGTAGGATTTCCTTCAGTGAGATTTATTTAGATATTTTAGTTCCCTTTCAGTCAGTCATGTTCTACGTTACGTCAGCAGTGACTGACGAATTGGGATCTCGCCAGAGATCACCTTCGAGTGTTAACAAAACAAGCCAATAAATGTTGGCATGCGATCTTTGCGTCGCGCACCCCGCCCCGCAGCGCGGGTATATAAGGAGAACGCGTGCAAACGCACATTCAGCTTTTCGCTTCGGAACCGAGCCTTTCTGCTTGTGCGGTCACTGAACGAGAGAGTGTCTGCAAGACAGCGTTTAAAGTGTTGGTGTTATGGCGCATCAGCGGAGGTTTGCTGGTCCAGTGCTGTTGATTTTTTTTCTGGTTTGGACGGCATGCTGCAGCTTATCAAACTGCGGTCACGCTGCAACCTCCCCTGTGTGCTTCAGCACTTTTTATCTAAAAGAGCAATATCCAAAAGAGCTCCACGAGTGATGCAGCATCTTTTTAAAGATGGCCTTCCACTCATGTGTTTCTGGATGTGTTCGCTTCCTGGCTCCATCTGATGGTCACGATCGCTGCATCTCGTGCCTGGGCATTGAGCACGCTGAGGCAGCACTCGTGGATGACTCATGTTCTCATTGCGGGATCGCGATGTTGCGATCAAAACTCCTCTTCATCAAATGGGGTGAGTCCCCCTTGCTATGCCCTGGTTCTAGTTCCTCTGTCTCACAGCAGCGGAGGATTACTTCGGCGTATAGCCAGGGCGATCTGAGGATCACAGTGAGTCTCCATGGACCCCTCACTCCTCCAGCACATCGCTCCCTCTGGTGTTTAGGGGAATGTCCCTTCCAGCTAAGGGTATGTGGAAATCCCCCCAGTCAAGCGCACTATTGTAATGCAGCTTTGCTCGCAGAGCACTGCCGCCTGGCGGGGTAATCCACACCTCCCGTCCAGAGTGACGAAAGTCACGGCGCGGTTCCTGGGTCAGACGATGTCCACCTTGGTGGTCCAGGAATGCCACCTTTGACTGAACCTGGCAGATATTAAAGGTATTCCCCTCCAAAGCACCGCTTCTTGGCCCCCCCCATCTCCCGGGCTGGCCTCTTCGGCAATGCGGTGGAGAGCTTTGCCCAGCAGTTCTCCACCACACAGAAGCAGACAGAGGCAATTAAGCGCATCCTGCCCCGGCGGCCCGCTGCCGTCAACACCCCCCCGCCGGCTGCTCTGTATCCTTCTGCTCGTAGATGGTGACCGCACCACCTGCCCAACCGTGGACGTTTAAGTTTCGCAACCGCCACTCATACCCTCACTACGGGACACTTTGCTTCCAGGTTGGTCCCTGCCCTCCCACTCCGCTGCCCCACTGCGGGTATGTCGGTGGCTCCCCAAGTCCCGCTTGTTCGGTTTCTGGGGGCCTGGCTAGCGCTCCCCAGACCGTCTCGTTGGCTCACGAGAACAATCAGACTTGGCTATGCGATTCAGTTCGCCCGGCATCCTCCCAAGTTTAGGGGCATTCGGTTCACCTCTGTGCTGAGCAAGGATGCTCCCGTCTTGCGAGCAGAAATCGCAGTCCTGCTGGCGAAGGAAGCGATAGAGCCGGTCCCTCCAGCCGATATAAAAAAAATTGGGGAAGGCTGGTTTTACAGCTCCTACTTCATTTTACCCAAGAAAGGCGGTGGGTTATGAACAATCCTGGACCTGCGTGTGCTGAACCGGGCCCTTCACAAGCTCCCAATCAGGATGTTGACGCAGAAACGCATCTTTCAATGTGTTCTACCACCCCGATTGGTTTGCAGCGATCGACCTGAAGGACGCGTACTTTCATGTCTCGATTCTCCCTCGACACAGGCGGTTTCTCTGCTTTCCGTTCGAGGGGCGAGCATATCAGTACAAAGTCCTCCCCTTCGGGCTATCCCTGTCAACTCGTGTCTTCACCAAGGTCGTGGCTAGTCCTCTTCTTGAAGTAGGGCTGTTGGGCAGAGGCATTTGCAGTCTCAACTATCCTCGATGACTGGCTCATACTGGCTCAGTCTCAGGATCAGTTGTGCGAGCACAGGGACGTGGTACTCAGCCACCTCAGCCGGTTGGGGCTTCGGGTTAACTGGGAAAAGAGCAAACTCTCTCCGACACAGAGGATCTATTTTCTCTGTATGGAGTTGGATTCGGTCAATCTAACAGCACACCACTCAGTAAGGAGTGCTCAGTTGATGCTGAACTGCCTGGAGTCATTTCAGCACAGGAGGGCGGTCCCACTGAAACAGTTCAGAGTCCTGGGGCATATGGCCATCCGCTGCACGGTCCACTCTGCCAACCGGATTCTCTTTCATATGACTTCACTTGCAGTGTTGCGGTCACAGACCGAGCTCCCCGCGTGAGCATTATGGGCCATGTGGGCACTCATGGGGCTCAGTCACGCCATCCGCACCCAGATACCTTTCATACCTGGGCTTTCCCTCGGCTGGAGTTGCCCTAGTATCAAAGGTCAAGGCAATTTGTATGTCGTCACAGATTGTTATCAAACGTTGGGCGTGTCAGCATCGGCACCTGGACCTGGCCTCGTCGCAGTGGGCAGATCAATTGCCCTCGTTTGCTAGCCGTATGGCTTGCTCTGCGCCGCTTCAAATCGCTGCTACACGACAAGCACGTGCTGGTCCGAATGGACAATACTGCGACCGTTGCGTACATCAACCACCATGCACGCTAAACCCCGTTTATCCGTCACAATGTTCCTCAACTCTGACGCCTCCCACTCCGCACTCTCTTCCCTTTTGAGTGCAAAGCATCGAGGTCACTGTCGTGCCATCCACACAATCCCAGGCGAGCTCAATCATGCAGCCGACGAGCACTCACATCCTGACCCACCCTTCTGGGGAGGAATGTGTCGACGCCTCCCCGAGAACAGTCCATGGCTGATCCTCGGGATACAGTGGCTTTCGGGGATGCCCTCACATTATGACACCCTTTTTTGTTCTCCGCAACCCGACTCACGTCCCACTGCCAGCTGGTCCAAGGGAACCCCAGCTGGCCTTGGAGCCAAAGCAAGTATGCGTTTTTCCCCAGTGAGCCTCTCGCGACAGTTACATATGTGCACGTTTCAGGGAGGGCGAGACAGGTCCTCTTAGGTAACGCTGGAGGTGGGGTCAGCAATTTGACGTTGTCTTTTCATAGGGATCCCATATTTGTCAGTCACCACTGACGTAACGTAGAACATGACTGACTGAAAGGGAATGTCACGGTTACGTATGTAACCCTCGATACGTAACAGAGAAGGCCGTGCCGTCCCCGCTTTTTCTGCCCCTTCCCGTCCTCATGTGCATCAGGGTGTTTACATGTTCTGTTGTAACGCGCAGACTGCCCGATCTCCTACACCATTGTGCTCAGTACCTTCAATGGAGAATATTTTTTCCCTTAGCTGGTTTAGTATCAAGGTGAGAGCGCTGAAACTCTCTGTCTCAAACACAAACTGGGGTGATGAAGCGATCAGCTCCAGCTCAGGATGAGAATACTCCTTACCAACCTGACAAAACAAAACAAAAAATTATTTCACACATTAAAAATACCCAACACTTAGGGAATAGAAAGATGTTAATTGTTTGATGAAATCTATTCAAAGGAGTATTATAGGTTAAATACACAAGCCACTTTCAGACAATAAACCCAGAAAAATTACTGGAAATTTAATAGACTGACTTTTTCTGTAAATACACAATATCAGCTGTTCACACAAGCTATCAGTCATATTTTTAAAATACTCTTCATACATCAGCAGCAAAACACCAGTAAAGTCTGTAATGTCAATAATTGGAAATTACTCTTTTAAACACACACACATATCTGCACACCATGGTCTTTGCATCCATCTCCACATGAATCATATCGTATCTGTGGCCAAGTATGGTGACCCATACTAGGAAATAGTGCTCTGCATTTAACCCATCCTTAGTGCACACACACACAGCAGTGAACACACACACCGTGAACACACACCCGGAGCAGTGGGCAGCCATTTATGCCGCGGCACCCGGGGAGCAGTTAAGGGTTTGGTGCCTTGCTCAAGGGCATTTCAGTCGTGGTATTGAAGGTGGAAGAGTGCTGTACATTCACTTCCCCCACCTACAATCCCTGCCGGTAACGAGACTCAAACCCGTGACCTTTGGGTTACAAGTCCGATTTTCTAACCATTAGGCCACGACTTCCCCGTGCGGGAAGAATATTAGTTTCGAGGAGGTGTCTTTCTCAAATGGAAGTCGCATCATAGACCAGGTCTTTCACTTTGAAGTATCCTTGAAGGCAGCATTGATTTCACATCATTCATTATGTTACAGTGGGTCCGGAAAGTATCAAAACCCTCATTAATGTATTACAAGTATTTTTTTCCTCATTAATGTACACCAAGCACCCCATATTGACAGAAAAACAAAAAATTGTTGACATTTTTGCAGATGTATTAAAAAAGAAAAACTGAAATATCAAATATCACTTAAGTATTCAGACCCTTTGCTGTGACAACTCAGGTGCTGTCCATTTCTTCTTATCATCCTTTAGATGGTTCTACACCTTCATTTTAGTCCAGCTGTGTTTTATTATACTGATTGGACTTGATTAGGAAAGCCACACACCTGTCTATATAGACCTTACAGCTCACAGTGCATGTCAGAGCAAATGATAATCATGAGGTCAAAGGAACTGCCTGAAAGAGCTCAGAGACAGAATTGTGAAAGCACAGGTCTGGCCAAGGTTTACAAAAAAATTGCTTCTGCTGCCTTAAGTTTCCTAAGAGTCACATGGCCTCCATAATCCTTAATGGAGACGTTGGGATGACCAGAACCCTTCCTAGAGCTGTCCGTCTGGCCAAACTGAGCTATTGGGGGAGAAGATTCTTGGTGAGAGAGGTAAAGAAGAACCACTCACTGTGGCTGAGCTCCAGAGATGCAGTCGGGTGTTGGGAGAAAGTTGTAGAAAGTCAACCTTCATTGCAGCCCTCCACCAGTCGGGGCTTTCTGGCAGAGTGGCCCAACGGAAGCCTCAGTGCAAGACACATGAAAGCCAGCATGGAGGACTCCAAGATGGTGAAAATAAGTTTCTCTGGTCTGATGAGACCAAGATAGAACTTTTTGGCTTTTTGTGTGGAGAAAACCAGGCACTGCTCCTCACCTGTCCAATACGTCCCAACATTGAAGCATGGGGGTGGCAGCACTCATGCTGTGGGGTGTTTTTCAGCGCAGGGACAGGACGACTGGTTGCAATTGAGGGAAATATGAATGCGGCCAAGTACAGGGCTATCCTGGACGAAAACCTTCTCAAAGGGCTCAGGACCCTCAGACTGGGCCGAAGGTTTACCTTCCAACAAAACGATGACCCTAAGCACACAGCTAAAATATCGAAGGAGTGGCTTCACAACAACTCTGTGACTGTTCTTGAATGGCCCAGCCAAAGCCCTGACTTAAACCCAATTGAGCATCGCTGGAGAGACCTAAAAATGGCTGTCCACCAACGTTTACATCCAACCTGACAGAACTGGAGAGGATCTGCAAGGAGGAATGGCAGAGGATCCCCAAATCCAGGTGTGAAAAACTTGTTGCATCTTTCCCAAAAAAACTCATGGCTGTATTAGATCAAAAGGGTGCTTCTACTAAATACTGAGCAAAGGGTCTGAATACTTAGGACCATGTGATATTTCAGTTTTTCTTTTTTAATAAATCTGCAAAAATGTCAACAATTCTGTGTTTTTCTGTCAATATGGGGTGCTGTGTGTACATTAATGAGGGAAAAAAATTAACTTAAATGATTTTAGCAAATGGCTGCAATATAACAAAGAGTGAAAAATTTAAGGGGGTCTGAATACTTTCCGTACCCACTGTATATTTATATCAATTGTATTCTTCCGGTCCTCTAATCATAATTACAATCCTTTGCACACATTACAATTCATGAAAAATAATTGCCAGAAAACAACACTGAGCTCATCCAATTTCATTATGTGATGCAAGATAAAAACAACGGTTGTTAATTTGAAGTCATTGTTTTCTTTTGTTTGTTGTTTCACACAATGTTAAACTGGCCATTATGTAAACCACTGGCAGACCACAGATGCTTGCTATTCAATGCATTGAAAGTAAAGTATTTCTCCAAAATTAATTTTCCAGACCTGTTCACACATGACCTCGAAATGGTCTCCAAAATGTAAATTCTCTAAAAAAAAATCTATGCGTGAAAGCACTTATAAGCTCTAAGAGATGAGTTCTATACTGACAGCACAATAGTGTTTCAGCTGTATTTAAGCTGGAATATTAATTTAATTTTACTTAATTATTTGTGTTTACCCCAATAGCAAATCGTGTGATGTCTCGTTCATTGGCTTTCAGGATGACATTCTTAAATTCCTCTTTGGGGTCATTTGATTTTCCATCAGTGATCACCAGCAATAACTTCTGAGAGTTGCTTCGCATGCCCACCTTCTCAGAAAACATCTCTTCTCTGAGGGGGAATAAAAGAGCAGTACAAAGAAATAAACCACAACTCTGGTGTTTGGCTGAAGTTCAAATTATAGAAGAACCCATATATCTATACAGCATAATAGCATTTCACACCATCACCTAAGAATTGTTCTGCATTGTACAACAAAGAATATGGCAGTACTGGAGTTAGAACAGTGCAAGCAATCAAATTAATAAACATTACAATTGTAAATAATACAATTACTGTTGCACTCACAGCACAAAACGTATTGCAGAAGGCGTGTATGTATCTCCCTGTGCCTGGGTCACATCTTTCATTAGTTGGTCGGGGTCTCGTTTCACTGCAAAGTTCTCAAAGTGAAAGACAGCCGACACTTTTGTGGAGAATTTGGCTACTGCCACCTGAGACACAGATACAATATGAATATAATTCTATAGTAATATAACAAATACTACATTTTTTTGTTATGAAACATTTTTATTCAACTACATGACTTTTAAAATCTGAACAGATTTTAAATCACTACAAGGCATCATAAACCTGCCAAGTTTTTAAATGGCTACCGAGAAAAATTGGCATGTGCACATACACACCTGTGCTCGTGTATCCAAAAACATGGCAATTAAGTTCTTGATGAATCTGATCATTGTTTCAAAATTTTCTTTGGTGATACTGCCAGAGTCATCAAACAGAATAACTGCATCCAGAGGGGGAATAACATGACACTCTGAAATACACAAAAACAAAATCTGCAGGATGACATAAAACTGCACTGCAGCAGTGTAAGTGGTAATGCATAATTTATAATCTACCAGAAAAGCATATACTATGTGCAACATACTATAATTTGGCCACTAATTGTAATCCTGCATTCATTTAGAATGGATAATATAGTCGGAACACAGGGTTCCCCTTCAGCGAACTTGAGCTGCGTCAGAAATGCTTTGGGAGTGCCTCTGCGTGACCGTGTCCTGAAGCATGTGTGAAATCAGTTCAATGGAATGGTGAGAACTTTACGGTGCGAATACACACGACCATTCTGTTGTTTGTTTGGGAGCGGAGCATGCACAGTCAGCTCTTGAGGGAGCTGGCTGGGTTCATGCATAAATGTCCCGACTTCTGGAATGTTAGCACTGCTCCCGTTGGCGTTTCTTCTTGAGGGAAGAAAGTCTTATGCAGTTTAGAATTGAGTGGCTCGGATCTCACATTGCAGAGGCAAAGTGTGCATTACGAGTCTGCAACAAAATAATGCTGGGGGAAACTGTGAGCAGACGGGAGGTTCCCTTTCTCTCTCTTTCCTCCAACCGCATGCAAACGTGTTAATGTGTTTGCAAGTTATTATTCACAATTCTTTCATTTATTATTATAATATTCAGCTTAACGTCCAGACCGTGTTTCACTTGTATGGTTGTTTAGTTGCATTTAATTCTGAGGAATTAAATTATGAAATTGTCATCTGGCTTTGAGAAGTTTAGATGTCTATATTAATTTATATTGTCTATATTAAACAGCAGCTATATCACTCTGTGGCCCAAGACTGGTTGCCCACTGAAGCTAAGCAGCCTAGTTCTCACCCATATAAAAGAGCTGGGGTTGAGGCTGAACGCCAAGAAAAGTGTGCTTTCTCCACAACAGAGAACCACTTATTTATGTGTGGTGTGGGACTCAACCTTGATGCAGGCACATCTGTCTCCTGCTTGGATTGAGTCAATCCTCACAGCCGTAAAGAGAGTGAGAGAAATCCAGTCACTCACTGTCAAACAGAGACTGTTAGGTCTGATGGCAACTGCATCCAACGTGATACCTTTTGGTCTGCTGTAAATGAGGCCTTTGCAGTGGTGGCTCGTGACAAAGGGGTTTTCCCCAAGGGGCAACCTACTTCGCATGTCTAAGGTACGTAAGCATCGCTGCGTGACCTTGATCATGCGAAATGGATTCCCCCTCGGGGTACTGTGGTCCCTTGTTGTCGTGTAACGCTAACGACGGACGCCTCCCTCACAGGTTGGGGAGCGGTCATGAGTGGCCGCTCTGCCCTGGGTCTGTGGGAAGGCCATCATCTCTCTTGGCACATAAATTGCCTGGAGATGCTGGCTGTGTTTCAGGCATTGAAACACTTCCTCCCAGACCTGCGAGACCATCATGTGCTTGTCCGCACAGACAGCACATCAGTGGTCTCCTACATCAACCACCAGCAGTAGCTGGTATTTCTCTGAGCAGTAGCTGGTATTTCCGGTTCCTGTCTGCTGTGCAACTGAGAATTTTGCGATTGTAGCTCCATGTAGCTTTGTTTTTCTTTTGCATCTGTCTTACTATCGCTCTCTGTTGTTTAAACTGCTAAAATATAACTTAATTAGTCAAGTCAAGTCACCTTTATTTATATAACGGTTTTTACAATACAGATTGTGTCAAAGCAACTTTACAGTATTGATTAGGAAAAAGAGTATGTTCTTAATGTAAAAAAAAAAAAATTACAATGGTAAATACTCAATTTTCAGTTAAAGGCAGTTCATCATTGAATTCAGTGATGTCATCATCCTGCTCAGTTCAGTTTAAATAGTATCTGTGGAATCAAGCCGACCATTGTCACGAATTCAGTCCATGGACTTCCGTTTATTCACCACCAGAGGTCACCCTTTCCATTACTTTGACTCTCGCACTACACAAACTGTTTCATAGCACCCTGGACTACATATCCCACCATTCTTTGCACGATTTGCACACTGCACTGATTGCACTCATTGCACACTGCTTTTTCTAATCACCTCACTCACTATATACACCCACTCTAACCACCTTTCTCTGCTGAGTATTGTTTATCCTGTAACCCCTTTCCGAGTCTCTGTGTTTTCCTTGTTTGCCTTGCCTGTTTCTGCGGTATCTGATCTTTGCCTGTTTTCCTGGATTTTTCCCTCTCGTCTCGCCCCTGTGATTCTGTCTGCCGATCGGTGACCTACGCTAGCCCTAGGACTATTCTTGTGTCTAGCCCGCCATATACCTGTCTGCCTCTGTTTGACCCTGCCTGCTTTATGACCACGTCTCTCTCCACAATAAAAGCTTTGCGAATGGATCCACAACGTCTGCTCTCGTCAGCCCCTTTACAACGATATCGCTGGAAATGATGTGTCCCCAATTAAGCAAGCCAGAGGCGACAGCGGCATAGAACCAAAACTCAGTTGGTGACAGAATGGAGAAAAAACCTTGTGAGAAACCGGCTCAGTCGAGGGGCCAGTTCTCCTCTGACCAGACAAAAACAGCAGTTCAATTCCAGGCTGCAGCAAAACCAGACTGTGCAGAGGACTCATCTGGTTCCTGTGGTCTTGTCGTCTGAGACAAGGTCTTTACAGGGGAATCGTCTCTTGTGCTGCATCTAGTTGTCCGGTCTAACTGATGACAAAGATTTGACAGAGCAGCCATCAAGTGTTAGACCGTGTTCTAGGTTATTACATGCAGAGTTTTTTGGTCCTATAATTAACACCTCTGTTTTTTTTCTGAATTTAGCAGTAAGAATTTACTCGTCATCCAGTTTTTTTATATCGACGATGCATTCCGTTAGTTTTTCAAATTGGTATGTTTCGTCGGGCTGCGAAGAAATATAGAGCTTAGTATCATCAGCATAACAGTGAAAGCTACCACCATGTTTCTTGATGATATCTCCCAAAAAGTGTGAAAATGTAAAGTGTGAAAATCAATGGTCTTAGTACTGAGCCTTGTGGTACTCCATACTGCACTTGTGATCGATATGATACCTCTTCATTCACTGCTATGAATTGATGGTGGTCAGATAAGTATGATTTGACCATGCTAATGCACTTCCATTAATGGCAATAAAGTTTTCTAGTCTATTCAAAAGAAATGTTGTGGTCAATAGTGTCGAACGCAGGGCTAAGATCCAGTAGCACTAATGGAGAGATACAACCACAAAAATCTGGGGTCAGATGATAAGAGCAGGTCATTTGTTACTCTAATGAGATCAGTCTCAGTACTATGATACGGTCTATATCCTGACTGGAAATTCTCACAGATACCATTTTTTTCTAAGAAGGAATATAATTGTGAGGATACTACCTTTTCTAGTATCTTTGAAATAAAAGGGAGATTCGAGATCGGTCTGTGATTAACTAGTTATTTGGGGTCAAGTTGAGTTTTTTTGATAAGAGGCTTAATAACAGCCAGTTTGAAGGTTTTGGGGACATATCCTAAAGAAATTGACAAATTAATAATATTCAGAAGAAGATCTATGACTTCAGGAAGCACCTCTTTTAGTAGCTTAGATAGAATAGGGTCTAACATACATGTTGTTGGTCTAGATCAGGTAACAAGTTTATACATTTCTTCCTCTCCTATAGTAGAGAATGGGTGGAATTGTTCCTCAGAGGATCTATAGTGCTCTATCTGATATGATACTGTAGCTGATGGATGCATGGTTATAATTTTATCTCTAAAAGTATCGATCTTTGAAGTAATGTAGTTCATAAAGTCATTACTGCTGTGCTGTTGGGAAATGTCAATACCTGTTGATGCTGTATCCCCAATAGAGTTCAGAATGTCTATGAATGCTAAACCGAATGCATCTTTTTCATTATCAACATGGTTATTAAAATCACCAACAATTAAAACTTTCTGCAGCCAGCACTAGCTCGGATATAAAATCAGCAAATTCTTTAAAGTCTTTGTGGTGCCTGGTGGCCTGTCTACAGTAGCCAGTACAAACGTCACAAGAGATTTATCATTAACACTTGTTTCTCTGGATAATATTATATGAAGTTCCCGACCTCTTTAATGTTATTTTTAGTGATCTCCGACTGGCGAAGTCGAACATTATTAGCGCCGGCGTGAATAACAATCTTACAGAATTTACATTTAGCATTAAAATACTTCTGTCGGGTTTATCTAACACCGTGTTTCCCAACTGGGGTGCCGTGTAAAAAAATAATTTTTTAATATTTTTAAATTGCTAAAATGTTCAAAAAAGCATCTATTTTATAATATCAATTTCTGATGTCGCCAATTATTAGAGATGCACTGAAATTTCGGCTGTCGAAAATTAGTTCACCGCTCAGGTTTTCACTTTCACGTGGTGTGAAGCTCTGCGTATTATCCGCTCTAGCAGGTGCGCTCCGCTCATTCGCTCCACTCGTATACCGTTCATGCGAATCGAACAGCAAAGTCCACTCAAAAATTGAACCGACAGGAAACATCGATGTAGTACAGTATTGTTTCTGTCTGCAATAGCCCTACTGTGTTGTAACATGGTGTGGTATATGGGCAACTCTGGTAACGCTGCCCTCTCATTCATTGATCTGCTGACTGCTATGTTATGCTCACGTGTTCTGATAATAATAGCTTTCTAGGACTAAACATTATTTGGATATAATTGGTAAAAAAAAAAAAAAAAATTATATCTTAACCCTACTGTTAGACCTGCCTGAAAAACTAAAAAGCAGTTTATTTCATTTGTAGGCCTATTATTATTTTTTATTTGTGCTATCATTATTAATTTCTTTTTGTTCTTATTTTATTACTGACTGCTTACTTGTCATTTTTTTTATTCAATTCAAAGTTTGAAATCAAGCTATCTCGTGCTACTGCACCAAAATTACCCCACTGTAAAATAAAAAAACACTGAGTGAGCAAAAATTTGTGAGATTGCTAGTTATAATGGTAATTAAATAATAAAAATAATTTTAAAAAAGCCTACATTAAAATCTGTCATATAATTGGTCTCTTCATTAGAAATTAGCATACTGATTGCCACCACTTTTGACAATTTTTTATAGTATTAAAAATATCTGTATGACATTATAATCTGCAGTCCTTCCCTGTTGTACCGAATATCTATAATTTTCAAATTATCATATCAAAGTTAGAAATTAAAAATTGGGACAATGTTTTAGACAATAGATTTCGTAGGGTGCCACAAGTTGGTTAAAATTTCCAAAGGGGACGCAGACTAAAAAAGGTTTGGAAACACGAGTTTAACATACTATTGATATTGTTTTGCTTTTTAAAGTGGTCATATGATGCTATTTCAAGTTTTAATTTCTCTTTGTAGTTTTACAAGCTGTTCGTGAATAGATAAGATCCCTAATTTGAAAAGACTAAGTCCGCAAACCCAAGAGATGTTCTTTTTATAAAAAGTTAGACTGTCCAGCGCCCTCCTAGGAACGCCACATTCAAACACGCCCCCCACATTCTATACGGCACGATTGGGAAATTTCAATACACCCGCCCAAATGTGTTCATGCAAAAGAAAGAAGTGGTAACTTATTGTTTTGCCCCCGCCGCGCCGCCCGCCGCCATGTTGTGAGACGCCTGGTGTTTCGTGCGAAAGCGAAAATACGTGTTTGGTCTTCCAAAAAAGGACACACGATTTAGAATGCAGTGGTTAAGTTGTATTTACAACAACTGTTCCAGAACAGTTCAACCCAAATATTCAGATGTGTGCAACGCATTTTATGGAGGACTGTTTCCTAATCCTGGTAGAGTAGACTACAATGCCGGCTGTTCTGACTCGCAGTCTGTAGGTACGTTTGTTTTCATTTAAAGGATTTGCCACTGATATTCAAACGCGAGTTTTGGGCAGTATAGAGTAGCACTTGTTGTTTGTAATTTCTCCAATCACAAATGCAGACATGTTTTTATGTTTATGCGGCGCAATGCAACGCAATGCCTAAAAAGACAGTATAAGTCATTATAAATCCTATTAATTCCCCACTGGATGCAACAAATGCCTCGTTTATAATGGGTTTTAATGTTTTTGTCTCTCCAGGACACGGCATCACAGTATGGTAAGGGGCTTAACATTTACATCACACGTTTGAGGAATTCGGCCAGTCACAACACACTGGCCAATCAGAGTACACCTCGCCTTTCAGACTGATGAGCTTCGTAAAAATTGACGCTTTTCAGAAAGGCGGGGCATAAAGGAGAAGCAATAATGTACAGTATGTGGAAAATTAGTTTTTTTAACCTTAACTGCATAAACACATTTCATTACACCAAATACACAAAATAATGTTTTTTTTTTTAGCAACATCATATGACCCCTTTAATCTAAACCGCGAGTGCAGCGCGTTCCATTAGCCTGTTAGCTTGTCATTCGCGCCTACTGTTTCCTTTTCTCTCTCGTGCGCACTCTTTTTTTTTCTCTCTCTCTCCGTTTTTCACGAGTTCATCAAACAACTGTGGTAAGTCGGAATCATTCAACAATCACGTTGAGTAATGGCTTCTCCTGTTATCGTCACTTGCACTGCTTGCCACATGTATAGTGTAGCTTTCTCTGTCAGCGGTGAGGGATTCACATGTGATAAATGCAGGTAAATAGTTAGGCTGACAGATAAGATTTCAGAATTAGAGACAAGCATCCAAACTTTAATTTAGGATAGTAAGAATGTGAGGGCCTTAAAGAACTTGCTAAACATAAATTCAGTAAGACTGTTATTCATGTCGGCACTATTGATGTTCGACTTCACCAGTCAGAGATCACTAAAAATAACATTAAAGAGGTGTGTGAACTTGCAAGTTCGATGTCAGACACTGTAATTTGCTCTGGTCCCCTCCCTGCTTACCGTGGTGACGAGATACACAGCAGACTGTCGTCACTCAATGGCTAGATGTCTAAGTGGTGCCCACAGAATAACATATGTTTCATAGACAATTGGAAGAGTTTTTGAGGCAGACCTGACCTGTTGAGGAGAGATGGTCTTCATCCCTCCAGGGGTGGTGCCGCTCTTCTCTCTAGATGTAAATATGGCACATAGTCTTAGAGTTTGTACTTGACTAACTGGGGCCCAAGTCAGGAAGCAGACAGACTGGCTAAACCGTCCGTCTGCTAGACGCCTCACGTCGCAGAAATCAGTTCATTCTCAGCACATTGAGATTTCACCTAGATATCATACTATAGAAATGGTGTCTTTTTCCTGAACTAACAAATACAAAAAACATCCAAAACAATTTAAGGGTAACAATTTAATTGATGTTCAACAAACAAAAAACAGATATAATACAGATAAACAATTGATAAAGTTTAGCTTAATGAATATTAGATCCCTTTTAACAAAAGCGCTTTTTGTAAATAAAATGAATGATCACAGATAATAACTTAGATGTGCTCTGCTCGACAGAAACCTGGCTAAAACCAGATGATTACATTATTTTAAATGAGGCTACCCCCCAAGTTTACTAAACATGAGCCGCATCCAAAATGTAAAGTGGGAGGTGTTGCTACAATTTATAGTAATATTTTCAGTATTTCTCAGAGCTCTGGTTTCAAGTATAATTCGTTTAAAGTAATGGTGATTCAAATAACATTACCCAGAGAAACAAGTTTAATGATAAATCCCCTGTGACGTTTGTACTGGCTACTGTATACAGGCCACCAGGGCACCATACAAGAATTTGCTCATTTTCTATCTGAGCTAGTGCTGGCTGCAGATAAATCTTAATTGTTGGTGATTTTAATATCCATGTTGATAATGAAAAAGATGCATTGGGATCAGCATTTATAGACATTCTGAACTCCATTGGGGTTAGGCAACACGTGTCAGGGCCTACTCATTGTCGTAATCATACTTTAGATTTAATACTGTCACATGGAATTGATGTTAATGGTGTTGAAATTCTGCAGCAGAGTGATGATACTTCGGATCATTATCTAGTCTCGTGTATACTCCATATAGCTAAAGCTGCAAATTCATCTCCCTGTTACAAATATGGAAGAACCATCACTTCTACCACGAAAGACTGCTTTGTAAATAATCTTCCCGATTTGTCTCAATTTCTCAGCATATCCAATAGCTCAGAAAAACTTGATGTTTTCTATAAACTATTGACTCTCTCTTTTCTAGCTCTTTAGATACTGTTGCTCCTTTACGCTTAAAAAAGATTAAGGAAAACAAACACAACCCCAGACATTTATTCAATACAGTGGCTAAATTAACGAAAAATAAAGCATCAACAAATGCAGACCTTTCCCAACAGCACTGCAGTAATGACTTTATGAACTTCTTTACTTCCAAGATCGATACTATTAGAGATAACATTACAGTATAACCATGCGGCCGTCAGCCACAGTATCACATCAGATAGCGCCCTATAGATCCCCTGAGGACCAATTCCACTCTTTCTCTGCTATAGGACAGGAAGAATTGTATAAACTTCTCAAATCATCAAAACCTACAACATGTATATTAGACCCTATTCCATCTAAGCTACTAAAAGAGGTGCTTCCAGAAGTCATATATCCTCTTCTGAATATTACTAATTCATCAATGTCTTTAGAATATGTCCCTAAAACCTTTAAATTGGCTGTTATTAAGCCTCTCATTAAAAAAGCACAACTTGATCCTAGAGAATTAGTTAATTACAGACCGATCTCAAATCTCCCTTTTCTGTCAAAAATACTAGAAACGGCAGTATCCTCTCAGCTATGTTCTTTCTTAGAGAGAAATGGTATCTCTGAGGATTTCCAGGCAGGATTTAGACCTTATCATAGTACAGAGACTGCTCTCATCAGAGTTACAAATGACCTGCTCTTATCATCTGATCGTGGTTGTATTTCTCTATTAGTGCTACTGGATATTAGTGCTGCGTTTGACACTACGACCATCAACATTCTTTTTAGTAGACTACAAAATTATGTTGGCATTAGTGGAATTGCATTGGCATGGTTCAAATATTATCTGACTGTCAATAAATTCATAGCAGTGAATGACGAGATATCATATCGATCACAAGTACAGTATGGAGTACCACAAGGCTCAGTACTAGGACCGTTGCTTTTCATACTTTACATGTTACCCTTGGGAAATATAATCAGGAAAAATGGTGTTTGCTTTCACTGTTATGCTGATGATACTCAGCTCTATATTTCTTCACGGCCCGATGAAACCTACAAATTTGCAAAACTAACGGAATGCATAGTTGATATAAAAAACTGGATGACTAGTAATGTTCTGAAAAAAAGAGGTGTTAATTATAGGACATAAAAACTCTGCATGTAATAACCTAAAACACTGTCTAACACTTGATGGCTGCTCTGTTAATTCCTCGTCATCAGTTAGGAACCTAGGTGTGCTATTTGATAGCAATCTTTCCTTTGAAAACCAAGTTTCTAGCATTTGTAAAACTGCATTATTCCATCTCAAAAATATATCTAAATTACAACCTAAGCTCTCAATGTCAAATGCATTCATGACCTCAAGGTTAGATTGTTGTAATGCTTTATTGGGTGGTTGCTCTGTGCGCTTAAACTCCAGCTGGTTCAAAATTCAGCAGCTAGAGTTCTTACTAGAACCATGAAGTACGACCATATTAGCCCGGTTCTGTCAACTCTGCACTGGCTCCCTATTGAACAAATAATACATTTTCAAATCTTGCTAATTACTTATAAAGCCCTGAATGGTTTAGCTCCTCAGTACTTGAGCGAGCTCATATCGCATTATAGTCCTCCACGTCCGTTGCGTTCTCAAAACTCTGGCCATTTGATAATACCTAGAATATCAAAATCAACTGCGGGCGGCAGATCCTTTTCCTATTTAGCGCCCAAACTCTGGAACAATCTACCTAGCGTTGTTCGGGAGGCATACACACTCTGTCAGTTTAAATCTAGATTAAAGACCCATCTATTTAACCTGGCTTACACATAATACACTATCGCATTTCTATAATTCAAATCTGTTAAAGGATTGTTAGGCTGCATTAATTAGGTCAACCGGAACCGGGAACACTTCCCATAACATCTGATGTACTCGCTACATCGTAAGAAGAATGGCATCTATGCTAATATTAGTCTCTTTCATTCTTACTCCGAGGTCACTACCGTAGCCATACGGATCCCATTCTGTATCCTATCAGACATGTGGACTCACCTAGAGACACCTCTAGCCCTGAATGTCATCAGATACCATGTCCAACTTGTCACGCCCCAGACGCAGAGTCGCCTGCGAGACCTCATCACCCCTCATAACCCTTGAACAAACCGACTGGAAACGGACAAGTCCTCTGCACCCGGTTTCAGGCTGATTAAACCACCCATGCTAGCGTCGTCTGGCAAGAGGAGAACTGGCCCCCCTCCCCCCCGATTGAGTCTGGTTTCTCCCAAGGTTTTTTCTCAATTTTTGTCACCGATTAAGTTTTGGACTCTGGAGGGAGTTCGGCCAGGTGGAAGTGGATCTATTCACATTACAGGACACGACACACTGCTCTGGTTCTCCATCACGCATCCAGCTCCACTGGGGCTGGATGCTATGGTGCAGATGTGGCCGAGGCTTCGTCTGTACGCCTTTCCCCCGATTGCTCTGCTCCCGGGAGTTCTGGAGAGAGTGCGCCAGGACAGGGTCGGTCTTCTGC
Organism: Sinocyclocheilus anophthalmus; assembly: GCA_018155175.1. Classification (NCBI taxonomy): domain Eukaryota; kingdom Metazoa; phylum Chordata; class Actinopteri; order Cypriniformes; family Cyprinidae; genus Sinocyclocheilus; species Sinocyclocheilus anophthalmus. Next base: position 47,247 of record JADLZN010006704.1, on the reverse strand, counting down.
AAGTAGCCCTGTTCTGGCTGGCCCGAGTGTGGTTCTCAGACCTTGTGTCCCTTTTCAATAGCTCTCCCTTGGAGTTATTGATCAGGAGGGCCCTCCTCTCTCAGGCGGGGGGCTCCATCCTTCACCTCTGCCCGGAGTAATGGAAGCTGTGGGCGTGGCCCCTGAGGGGGCACAGCTCTTGGCATCCAGTCTCTCAACAGAGGTTGTTGAGACCATACTCCAGTCCAGAGCTCCCACCACGAGGAAACAGTAGGCACTGAAGTGGAAAATTTTCACTTCCTGGTGCAGACAGCAACTGCAAAACCCAGTCAACTGCCCAGTTGGTACAGTTCTGGAGTTTCTGCAGAAGCATTTCTCTGCAGTTTATCTCCCTCCACACTGAAGGTGTACGTGGCGGCCATAGCTGCTTACCATGCCCCTCTGGGTGGTCAGTTATTGGGAAGAAACCCGTTGGTAACATGTTTCCATCAAGGTGCTTTGAGGGCAGGAGATGTATAGTGGCTTCTAAAGCCTTTTCTCAGGGTTCCCCTGAAAGATGTGTGTTATGCAGCGGGCTGGTCCTTTCCACTCACATTAGATTTGGGTACCACTCCAGATCCTCAGGTGCTTCTGTCTGAGCTGTGCTCGCCATGATTTCACACAAGACAGGAATTTGTCAGTATGGTGGAGTGGGCATTGTCGTTCCCAGAGCGTTTCTGACACAGCTCGAGTTCTCTGAAGGGCAACGTCTCTAGGTTACGTATGTAACCATGGTTCCCCGAGGGGAACGAGACGCTGCATCTCCCTGCCTTACTTCCTACATCCCTATGAGCAGCTTGCTTCGACCTATCAGAAGCTAATGTTGTTTGTTTGGATGTGCTTTTAAGCTTTCCTGTTTGCAAATTGATGGATGTGCAAGTTGCAAGTGCAAGTTGATCTCCAAACACTGACCATTAAGATAGTTAAACCCCTCACATTTGTGAGACCGCTGACATCTTGCCACTCCATTGGACTGATTTCACACATGCTTCAGGACACGGTGACGCAGAAGCTTTCCCAAAGCGTTTCTGAGCAAGCATCTCATTCCCATCGGGGAACCATGGTTACATACGTAACCTAGAAATGTTTGTCTATGTAAGGGTGGTGTCCATAAATGACAAATGCAAACTATGTAAAGGGTATAAAATCACACAAATTACCTACAATTCCAATAAATACATATTATTTTTTTATATTAATATAACATAATATTGATAATATAATCATGACCTATTTGTTTGCTTAATGGCTAAATAACATTGATTTGTATTAAGTATTAAAACCAAATGTAAGCATAATTTTACTAGAACACAATAATGGAACATTAAAGGGGTCCTAATTCTGTAGCCCGACCCACTGATTCGCACATGACATAGTAGGGAAATAACATAAGTGGCGCTAAACCGGATCGAGCAACCAAGCAATAAACATGCCGTTAAACATAGCAAAATTTATAACTTCCTTCGGATTCAAATATTAGGAATGCGTGGTTGAACTTTATTTTTAATGAAGTTTCAGCTCATGTGAGTAAAACATTGAGCGTTTGTTCGCTTCTTTTCACCGCAGATTCCTTTGTAATCAAGACACAGGTTGACGCTGGATTTGCAGAGAGACTGAGGTTGTATTCACCCATGTCTTGTTTGGTTCGATTGAGTCGAACTCAAGTTTGTGTCCCCCCTTGGTGCGGATCTTTTGGGCAGGTGTGAATACAGCAATCGCACTCAGGTGTGGACCAAACAACCGCACCGAGACCCAGCTGAAGTGGTGGTCTCGGTCCGGTTCCAAACAAACTCTGATACAATTAAAAATTTCTGTCCAATGAATGGATGACCTTAGCACACATGTGGTTTTGTTTACAATTTCTGGTTAATTTGCAAAAAGGGCAGTGTGAAAGCGAACCACATCAAAAAAAAAAAATCTACATTGTATTTGGTCTGGACCAAAGCAAGTGAACTAGCGGCCTTTCCTGGTGTGAATACACCCTGAGATTAAAAAGTAATGCTTAACACACATAAGTGTGCTGTGCCATTCCTGTCAGATCCAATATAGACGGCACAGCACACTTATGTGAGTGAAAAATATTTGTACTATGTATCACTATTGCTTTGCTAGAGATCGCTTGATATGTCCTGATTATGTGTACGTATCTAACCAAAGTCACAGAAGACTCTAACGATGAAGGACGTAGCTTGTCAAACAGACACACAGAAAGGTAGTTTACTATGCAAAACTATTATCCAATCATAGCAGTGGGAGTTTACTTCCAAGTCTTCAATGTGGCATGCCCATAACCGAGCGTTTTCCGAGCCGGCCACAAAACCAGGGTGGAAAATAACCTATTACTTATTGATTTTGATGTTTTTGAATGGAAAAACCACGCGAACATCATAAGTGGACCTCAGACAACAGTATAAAATAATTTTTAAAAAGCCAGTTAAAAGCCATGACCCCTTTAATATTGTGAATATTGTAAGGTTGCATTATCAGAAAAGTGTTGCAATACCCTGGAAAGCTGGCTTCAGTGTGTCAGCAGCAGTGAAGTGTGGGTTGATCTCCACACACTGACCATTAAGATAGTTAAACCCCTCACATTTATGCTTCAGACGAGGACCACACACCTGGAAGAGAGACAGAGAGTTAAAGAAGAATTTGAGCTTTTAAATTAAGAAAATAATTAATAAAACTAATAAAATTAAAATTAGCATTAAAATGAATTAAAAGAACTTACAGGTCAAATAAATAAAGTATATTGGACAAATCTGCGAACATACAACCTGTAACTGCCGATACTCATGTCACATGCAAAGAGATTAGCCAATCGTAACAAAGGAGCATTTAACAAGTCTTTGAAATGAAAAAAAAAAAAGAGTCCGAGAAAGGATGAAAAATGGCCATCACATGAAATGTGACTAAAATGTTTTTCAATTTCAAGGTAACTCACACTGCATCATTTACAGTTCGCTATGGGGAACACCATCAGCATGACCGGTGTCTGAAGCACATGTCTAAACACGACAATAACACTGAACATCTTCATCTTCAAGGACTGTTTTGTCTGCGTTAGCACGTGTGAAGCGGTAAGGAATTTCTCATTCCTATTATGACTAGCACTAGCAAGATATTTTGGAAATGTATAGATCCGTGTTCTAGTTATTTGACATCTGATGATACACAAACTTTGCATCTTCTGTTTGGGTAAGGAGCAAGCTCCTTAGGGAGCTACTCTGTCCTTGAAAGGATAGCGTGTACAACCTGTGAGCGTTTCTCTATGAGACAGCTTTGATCTCGTCTGTCACTCTTCTTGAGGCAGCCATCTGTTCCCTGCAGCTCAGGACCTGCCGCTGCTGAGGCATGGCGGAAATTGAGATCATGGTGCTTTCAGGTGGAGCTGGCTGAGGAATTTGAGATGAGCATGTTCTTTTTGCATTCTTCAGCCGTGAACGTTTTATCTCTTACATTCTCTGATCTGGCAGCCAGTGCTAGAACCTCTGCTGGTTTCTAGCCATGATGAGCAGGAGATTGCTGAGGAAGATGTTGATTCTGAGTCTTCTACTCAGCCTTCCTGCCCTGCATATGCGGAGTTGTTGGAGGTTAGGGAGTGGGCCATGTAAAGATTCAATCTACCATGGAAGCACAGCAGGAAAAAGTCGTTCGTGGTCGTTTGGACGAGTGTTTCCGTTCTGGGCATAACCGCCTGGTCCCGTTGAGCCTTCCCTTCCTTTGCAATGTCCATACTGAGATCGAGATGGGATGGAACATTTTTTTCCCTTGCACATCCATCAATTCTAGCATGCAAGTTAAATTACGCTAATATTGAGGGGATGCATATGGTTATGAGTCAATGGGTTCTATTGAAAAGACACTTGCTAGCTATCTCTCAAGGGGAGAGACATCAACTTTGAAGGCCCAGCCTGCCATCCAAGCCCCTTTGAGATACATCTCATTTCAACGGCAGGGCATATGCGGCAGCAAGTCAGGCTACGGCCTCTCAGCATACTGTAGCAAGTGTTTCAGGCCTACAGGGCTGACCTGCTGAAGGACCTGGACCAAGGTAAGTGTCTTTCCCCTGCCACGGTATCCGAATTGCGCTGCACCACAGATCATGCCCTCTGGGCCCCTAAACAAACAGCTGCTATGATCGGTCGATTGATGGTGGTGATGGTGGTTATGGAAAGGCATCTGGGGCTAAACCTGACTGACATTGGGGTGAAAGATAAGGGCTTTCTCCTCGATGCACCGGTTTCACCTTCTAAGGTTTTCTGGACTTCCGTTGAGATGGCTGTTGAAAAATTTAAGGAGGCAAAGGCGTGATTGGTGGCCTTTAAGACCTTTATACTGCAGAAGTCCAGGTCCACACCCAAATGACAAGGGGGTCCTGGCCCAACAGGCTACAAGAGTTAAACTCTGGATTTTATGCAAGAACTATATATTTCATTATAGAAATTAAAAAGTATAATTTTAGCATAATAAAAACATTAAAACCAGGACCCATGAATTAAGGATGAAAATTGAATCTCTTCAATAATGTTTCATGAACTTTTTAATAGTTCTACCCCCAGTTTCACAGACAAGGCTTAAACCTAGTCCCAGACTAAAATGTAAGTCTGAGCTGTTTCAGCTTAAATAAATTTGCAGTGATTGATCTTATAAGGGACATCGGATGCAAAATTCTCTTTTGTATGGTGTGCGAACTTAAATGTGTGTTGGCAGTGTGCGTACACAACCACCCTATAATGATAAAAATCCACCCAGTACTTGTTTTTAAATCCCCACAAATCATAAGCACTTTCTCAGAACAAGCTGTCCACAGATTCTTGGCAAAGTGACGTCACATTGGTACATGCATATATTGGTACATGCCGTTTTCTTTTGTGAGGGGGTTTGGTGCCACGGCATCTTTGTTTCCAGGCTGAACGTTAAAGAACGTGACACACACGTCTCCCATAAATCCTGTATAATTCAACCAATCCGACGACGACTTCGAAACTTCTGAAGTGTTTCCACTTTTGTGTGCCGTATGCATCAGACGTTTAGCCAACGGTTGCGTGGGGTGACGTCTGAGGATGAGGACTGCGGCTGAATGCAAATGATCATAATTGATGTACAAGTATGCCCGTGAAAAGACATCAGCAATCCGCCACCAAGAAGAGAAAAGAAAAAAAAAAGAAGAAGATGATGAAAACGAAGCCTGTGCGTCACTTTCAGGTACATTCATAATCCTGTGAAACTTTTTTGGGTGTTGAGGTTAATAACGTGTTTTAATGTCGGTAAAAATTTAACCACCAACAACTCATCTAATATTCTTTCTGAGTTTCCATGTTCCCTTACGAAAATTAGCCATGGTTTAACCACAAATAAAACCAAAAAAATCATGGGTCTCTTGTTAGCCAGGGGAACCGCCAATTCAAATTAACCCTGTTTTTTTTTCCTTCAAAAATAAATACAAAGAAGTATTAAGATAATATTTTTTGTGGTTATAAAAACAAACCTAAGCCAACAACAGCCTTTAAAATGACTTAAAATGTATTATATAAAAACAATGAGGCAACCCTGCTGAAAAAATAAATAAATAGAACCATCACAGGAAATTGTAATACTATCATAAATTAATCACAAATAAATCACAAATACCATTACAAACATTACAACTTTTAACCATTAAAAATGGTTTTCTGTAGTGTGTTTTGAGACATATTCCATTAGGATTTATTGGTTTTAACAAGCCACCAATAGAAGGTGACCAATTATCAGTAGAGACCAACAGGGTCCATTACAGTATCATTAAAACCAATATAATTCCCATTATAACCAGTAAAACCATTACAAATTTTGTTACGGTGTCTGTTTTTTTTTTTTTCAACATTACATGTTATTACAAATGCATGCAACGGGAGCCAAAGGCCTGGTAATTGCTGCTGTCACACTTACAGGACGATCATATCCTTGTGTATATTGACCAAACATTTAATTCAAATATCCACTTAATCTTACATTTTTGGCCACCTTTTTTCAATAGATAACACAGCCTCTATAATTACTTCAACAAAAACATGTGGACATCACAAACCTTACAAAAATTAACCATGGTTTTATTGTAGTAAAACTGCTTAATATTCTTTTGCGTGGTTTCTGAATGCTTGAGACTATAAAATTAATCAGACAACTCTATTAATAAAATAATAGCCATAGGTAACTGTCTAGAGCTACAATTGTAATTTGTAAATAATACAATACAATTCAATTACAATGTATTTATTTATTTACTTTTATATTTTATTAAAGTTCTATTTTGACCCCTATAGTAGGTGTTTTTTTGTTTTTGTTTTTTACTTCCATAATATTTGAGGGAGGGGGCACAACAATACAATCCTGCTTAGGACACCGATTTGGCCAGCACACTTGGCCCTGATTATGGCGAAAGAACATTGTTCACCATTCGCATCAAAGGGATGTGAACAACTGATCGAGGTATGCACTTGAAGTATTTTAAAGCTGAAAGAACCACGTTGATGAAGAGTCGCCGTTTTAATGGACTGTTAAAACTGTTAACTTCCTGATGTTGGCGGGCTAAGCATAGAGATTTTAAAGAAGAATATCAGCGTGAGCATGCATTATTGTCTTTAAATATTCAATGACATTGGCAAAGCATAATCAAATAAAATGGATGAGTCAGATGCAACTGAGATAATGGAGATGAAAAGCCTAAGTGAGGAGGTGTCGAGGCTGCGATCATCCAGATCAGCAAAATTGTCACATGTTACCAGACGCTTGAGAATTGTGAATTCTTTAATGGTTGACAAAGAGTATCTGGAGGAAGTTAAAGGCAATATGATTAAGTTTAATGAACTGTTAAAAGATTTCAAGGCCCTGCATGAAACATATGTAGAAATGTTGGAGGAAGAAGATAAAAATGAGGATATCAGAACTTGGTATGAGCCCAGAATGGTACAAATAAAAATTTTCTAGCAGATGTGTCAAAATGGATTAACACTAGAAAATCTAGACTCTGTAAACTTGCCAGGTGATGCCTCAGATGTAAATTCCTGTGTGCTACCAAAAATTGCAGAAAATGATGATCGTAGTTCTGTGCGCATCAATAGTTCGAAAGGTTCAAGTAGATTAAGTAAAAATCAACCAGCTCTGTCCATATTCAAGAAGAAGCAAAAAGAGCAGCACTATAGCCAAGGCTGTTACTCTGCAAAAAAGGCATGAGCTGGAGGAACATCAAGAGCTGTCAAGAAAAAGATTGGAAGCTTTAGAAATTCAAGGTGAATAGAAGCTGCTACAGCAAATATCACTTATCTAAAAAATGCACAAGAAGCAATGAGTAATCTTCAATCTGTCACAAGAGAAGATGTGAGTGTACAGTTTGATGATATGGGTGATGTCTTGAACTCTGTGGATAAACGTGCAGCAGATGTTAAACTAAACCCAGCTAGCATGCGGATGTGGGCCACTTAAGGCAATGATATGGCACTGCTGGCCTTATTATGGCTCGGACAAAATGGATGTAAGCCGGAAGCGGCCCATATGTAAATCAGCAAAAATGACCCAAATGTATCAAATCACATGTGGGCCTCTGTAGTTAAAGATGCGGTGTTGACAGCAATGTGTAATCTGAATGTGACCCTAAAGTGGCCCATGTGAGCACTAGCTAATGTAACTGTGAGCCTAAAGTGGCCCACACATGATGCCACAAATGTGGCCCAGTTATCCTCAAACATATCTGGGCCAGTTTTGGCAAAGATATGTCACAGTAAGCACTGGCTAATATGGCTGCGAGTCTAAAGTGGCCCACATATGATGCCACAAATGTGGCCCAGTTATCCTCAAACGTATCTGGGCCAGTTTTGGCAAAGATATGCACAGTAGCAATGGTTAGTGGCTGTGGAGTCTCCCCCCCCCCCCCCCCCAAAGTGGCCACATATGATGCCACAAATGTGGCCCAGTTATCCTCAAACGTATCTGGGCCAGTTGTGGCAGAGATATGTCACAAGTGAGCACTGGCTAATGTAGCTGTGAGCCTAAAGTGGCCCACATATGATGCCACAAATGTGGCCCAGTTATCCTAAACCATATCTGGGCCCGTTTTGGCAAAGATATTGCACGGTAAGCACTGGCTAATGTGGCTGTGAGTCTAAAGTGGCCCTTAAATGATGCCACAAATGTGGCCCACTTATCCTAACCGTATCTGGGCCAGTTTTGGCAAAGATATGGCATGATAATCACTGGCTAATGTGGCTGTGAGCTTAAAGTAGCCATTATATGATGCCACAAATGTTGCCCAGGTATGTTAAAACATATCTGGGCCAGTTTTGGCAAAGAAATGGCTCAGTGAGAATTGACTAATGTGGCTGTGAGCCTAAAGTGGCCCTTATATGATGCAGCAAATGTGGCCCAGTTATCCTAAAACATATTTGGGCCAGTTTTGGCAAAGATATGGCACAGTGAGCACTGGCTAATGTGGCTGTGAGCCTAAAGTGGCCCTTATATGATGCTGCAAATGTGGCCCGCATATAGAAAGACAAATATTGCCCAAATAATTAACTATTTTGGCAAATATACGGCACAGTCAGCATTGGTTAATCAGTGTGTAAGCCAACTTGTTCCACATTTGACATGGCAAATATGCCCCATATATTATAAAACAGATGAGGACCACTTCTGGTTGTAACACTTGACATGTGATGACACTTCTTGGATGTAACACTTGACACTGGCTAATTGAAATGGAAGTTTGAAATTGTAAATATGGCCTAATATAATTTGGCTACTTTTAGTAGGATGCAACAAAGTTAACTGATCCAGGGTGATCTGGATGCGAGTCTTAAGAAGGCTATATACGCAGCAATTAATTTTTTGAAACATGCTTTTAATGGCAGTTTTTTAATATGTGTACTGTGCAGCATAAAAACAGAAGTGCACTATAATGATAGTACTCTTACTGTCACGGTTTCTGTTAATTTGGACTTTGTTTTCCTTTTGCGCTGTTTCCCTTGTTGTGTTGATTGTATTATTCTGTTCTTGGGGCTGTTTCATTAAACAAGTTTACCAAATAAGCCAGGTTTATTTCAGTTAGTCTGACTTATTTTCACTTGATTTGGTTTCATAAAGCAAAATTACCATATCTCAAGTCACTGTGGCAACTTATGCTGGTAAACTAACCTGGTCCGGAGCAGGCTAACTGTCAGGCTAAGCTGAGCTCCTCTAACACTGACCAATAGGAACGCATTGATATTACGACGCTGACTCTCTCACATACGATTATTTGACGTTCTCAGTCCAAAAATAAAAGTATACAGAAAATGCAACTTAAATAAATCAAATAAATAAAAATATAGGCTACAACCGACTGTATTTAATGTATTGTGCCCAAGATTTAATGACTTTGTTTTAAGATATTTGAAAACATTTTAACATGTTACATGTGCATTCAGTTGATCAGCAGTTTCTAGCCATGCAGCATTTCTCTCTGGTTTTATGACAGATGTACTTTATGGTTATTAGTAGAACATTAAAACATTACAATATAAAATTGCTATTTAAAGCATTAAAATCACTAAATTAAAAATAAATAAATAACATAAAACAGACTATATTTTATATGATAAGAGGAATACACATTAACTCATTTGAGCTAGTAATTAGGGCTGTATTAGCTAGCTTACATTTGATTTACAGTTATGGCGTCAATTGAAAAGGGTGCAGCACTCACTCTTGAAGGGGTGAAAACTTTATTGATAAAAATGTACAGTTACTGCTATCATAAAAATACACTTATATGTAGGATTAAAATTCTACATGTGTCACATTTAATATCCAACAACAAATATTTTAGCAGAATGCATATTTTATTCAGAATTATTGCGCTATATTTCTATTGCGCTCAGTCTGTCGTTCACTCACGTAAGCCTCGCCCACTCCTGGCAAGCAAAATGGATATATTTGCATGACTTTCTAACATGTACAAATGAAATATATACCTGTGACGTGTCAGTTATGCACTGAGGAAAAAACAACGTCTCAAATGCCTTAAACAACACAAATATATTCGCTGTTTGCCATGGTGGATCGATTTGATCCATGATCGACATTAAGGCCTGCTTAAGAATAAGCGTGCATTATCTGTTGGGCTAGGCGGGGCTGAGGCCCCGGGGCCCGAGCAAGGAGGGGGCCCGTGATTGGCTGTGGAGTACCTTGACGGACATCGTAGCGCTTATCACCAAAGCCCCACCCCACCCCTCACTTTTTAGCGCTATTATTTATTTTTTCTGTAAATTCAATGCATTACCATTAGAGATTAAAATGTCACATTTGAATTTGGTTTACCAATCAAATGCATTTATTATATATTTTACTTTTGAACAAAGTAAATATATCAAATGTAATTTAAAATCAATGTGTCCCAGATTTGGGCCAGTTCTGCTTTATTTGGTTTATTCATGGCTGACATTAGGCCTTCCTTTGGCTTGCTCGTGACCCAAATCTGGCAAACAGGAGCGAACCGCCCAATTGCCATCATTCCACGCGGTATGTAGGCCAGATGAAAGTGTCAGGTGTGGGCCTGATCTGGGCCTCAGGAATTTTGCTATCTGGGAAGGAAGGTGTTGGTGTGCCTCCTTTTAAAGACCTGACAAAATCACTTGTTTAAGTAAAAAGTGAGCAGCCTAAACTTGAAGAGGTGACACTTCATACTGCAACGGATCAACATAAGGTGTCTGATTATACTACTTTGCAAGTGCAAGTCAACAGTCATATGCGTTCAATGCAGACCATGACAACAATGTTGCTAAAGTTATTGAAAACCAGAATGAGTTAACCAAAATCCTAGTAAAACAACACATTCTGTAAACTATGCCTAAGGTTTTTGCACCTGTTTTTGATGGAGAAATCCTGCAATATAAGCAATTTATTCACTCTTTTGAACACATGGTAGAGAGAAAAACTGAGAATAATCAAGACCGGTTGCAGCTTCTTTTTCAGTACACCAGAGGCCAAGCTCAAAAACTTGTCAAAACCTGTGAATATATGTCCCCATCTAAAGGTTATGAAACGGCTAAAAAGCTGCTTAAAGAAAACTTTGGAAATTAGTACAAGATATCGCGTGCTTATATGGAAAAAGCAAAGTCCTGGTCAGTAATTAAACCTAAAGATTCGAAGGCACTGCAGGATTTTGCAATGTTCCTCAGAGCTTGTTGTACTGCTATGTCAGATATGGATTATATGGAGGAGTTCAATACAATCTCTAACATGAGAAACATCATACTTAAACTCTCATTCAAGCTCAGGGAGAAGTGGTGCACTGTTGCATATGAGCTGCAAGAGCAACGTGGCTGCAGAGTAAAGATGTTGGATTTAGTTACATTTATTGAGAAACAAACACGCATTTCGGCTGATCCAGCATTTGGAGACATACAAGGTGCTTCTATTGTGAGAGGAAAGACAAAGTTTCCTGTTAAGTCAGAAACAACCAAAGCATTTGGAAGTAGTTTTGTCACTGGTATTGCTAGCATCCCTAAAACATCCATGCCAGAGGTCACCTGTTTATTTTGCAGCTGTATACATTCTTTGGAGATGTGTAAACAGTTGTGAAAAACCACAGAGAAAAGCTAACCTTTTTAAAGGAAAAAGGTGCATGCTTCGGGTGCCTATTGGTCATGTGAGTAAAGAATGCACGAATCGTCTCATTTGCAAGAGGTGCAATCAATCACACCCTAGTAATTTGCACATTGAACAGCAAGTTAAAAGAGAAAAGCAGGCAGAAAGACAAATTGATGCAATAGGTATTGCATACTGTCACTTCCTGTTTGTTGCTGCCGTGTGTTTTGAGTTTGAGCTCCGTCAAGTTAATTTTTTATCATCTATTTTTTATCTTAAAATAAATTGATAAATAAATAAGGCCCGGTGCACCCAGGACGCGATCTTCCCAGATGTCCTCCACTCCGGCGCCGGGACACCACGGACCGTGGGTGCACCCGCAGCGGAAGATGCGAGCCAGGCCCCGGGCGACGACCTCTCCCCCTCCGCCACCTCCAGTCTTCGAGATCTCCACCTGGAACCGCTTCGCTCCCCTCCGTGAGACGGAACGCGACGCTGTGATCGTCAGAGACGCCATCGTCCGGCATGTCCGTGCTACGTTAGCCGAAGGTAAAGTGCTCACTCACTGTTTACCTGGTGCTCATGTTCTCGATGTTTCTGTGCAACAAGGGGGATAAACCCCCCACAACGAAATTTTCCTGAAGGGCGACGAGAGCACCGGAGCGGTCGTGCTTCACGGGTTAACGACACCAAGCTGCGGCAGACGGAGACACTGAAGAGGGACTTCAGGAGCCTGATCGAGACAGTGCGCAGCACATCGCCCGCGACGACGATCATCATGTCAGGACCGCTTCCCACGTATCGATGAGGACACGAAAGGTTCAGTAGACTTTTTGCTTTAAATTAATTGTTATTGTCATGGTGTAAAAAACAGAAACTGCTCTTTGTTAATAATTGGAATCTTTTCTGGGAGTGTCCTAGGCTTTTTCGCGCTGATGTCCTGCACCCCAGCAGAGTCGGAGCGGAACTCCTGTAGGACAACATCTCCAGGACGCTGTAAGTCAAGTAAGTCCAGGACATATAGTAAGTCAAATCTTTTGTTCTACCCGCTTAAATGATAGAAGTACTTGCGCTGTCCAATCTATAAAGACTGTGTCTGTTCCCCGAATAGTGAGGTCAAAATATACATTTAATGCAGGATCTAGAAAAAATCTGATCGTGATTAAACCAGAGAAGTGTAAAATAAATGAACAAAAAACATTTTTAAAGTTTGGGCTCCTAAACATTAGATCACTCACACCCAAAGCAGTTATTGTAAATGCAATGATCACAGATAACAGATTTGATGTACTCTGCTTGACTGAAACCTGGCTAAAACAAAATGATTATATTGGTCTAAATGAGTCTACTCACCCAAGCTACTGTTATAAGCATGAGAACCGCAACAATATAGAGTGATATTCTCAATGTTACTCAGAAGACAGGATACAGGTTTAACTCATTCGAAATACTTCTGCTTAATGTTACACTGTCAGATATGCAAAAGGAATCTATCGCATCTCTTGCTCTGGCTACTGTGTATAGACCACAAGGGCCGTATACAGATTTCCTTAAAGAATTAGCAGATTTCCTCTCAGACCTATTGGTTACTGTTGATAAAGCGCTAATTGCTGGAGATTTTAACATTCACGTTGATAATAAAAATTATGCATTAGGACTTGCATTTACTGACCTAATAAACTTTTTTGGAGTCAAGCAAAACGTCACCGGGGCCACTCATCGTTTTTAATCATACGCTAGATTTAATTATTTCGCATGGAATTGATCTTACTGATATATATATCGTACCTCAAAGCGATGATGTTCCTGACCATTTCCTTGTATCGTGCATGCTGCGGATTACTAATATTAACTATATGGCTCCACATTATCGTCCAGGCAGAACTATTGTTCCAGCCACCAAAGACAAATTCACAAATAACCTGCCTGATTTATCTCAAATGCTCTGTGTACCAATAAGTACACATAAACTAGACGAAATAACTAGCAACATGAGCACTATCTTCTCTAACTCATTAGAAGCTGTTGCCCCCATCAAATTGAAAAAGGTTAGAGAAAAACATACTGCGCCATGGTACAACAGTAATACCCATTCCCTCAAGAAAAAAACTCATAGTCTTGAGCGCAAATGGAGAAAAACTAACTTTGAAGTTTTTAGAATTGCGTGGAAAAAACAGTATGTCCAGCTATAGACAGGCTCTAAAAGCTGCTAATTATGTCTCTATTTGTTTCTCTGTTTTTGCCACGGGTAACTAGGATTTACACAAGCTTCAGTCTGGATCCAGAACACCTGAGAAGAGATTATGCCAACCGCTCAGAGGACCTCAGATGATGCCAACACTGAAACAACATACAGAACTGCTTCATATAATAATTGCTATTAATAGTGTTCATCATCTGTTTGATTACGTCTTTAATAGATTTTTCTGAACATTTCTGCCATATGTACATTAACTGACAGTCACCACTGATAAGCTACCACAAAATATTGTAGAAACTTAATTTGCTGTAAAGTCTCTTTGCAACGATTTGTATCGTGAAAAGCGCTATACAAATAAACTTTAATTGAATTGAATTGAATTGAATTAGTGTCCACAAAATCTTGTGGGCATATTGGGGCCAGTGACCAAAAATTTATTCTTTCCATTGTTCCTGTCAAAGTTAAGGCTGCACAGGGAAGTAAAGTGCTGGAGGTGTATGCTCTTCTGGATCCAGGGTCCTCTGCTACCTTCTGCACCGAAAAAGACTTCTGTCTCAGCTCAACATTAAGCAATGTCGCCAATGCGAAGTGGAAGAAAGATGAGATTCAAGTGTCCTATGAAATGCTGAAAGACTCTTTGCACAAATTTCAAAAGGTTGCTAAGGTGAAATATATATCAGAAAGTATTGGCAAACACTCACATTGCTCTAGAACACTTTTTTCAACAATTGATTCTGTCTTAAACCCCTCAGTGCAGATTTTTCCGGAGATTTCACCTTTACTATGTGAACATTTTCTTACGCACTTTGTAGACAAAGTTAAAAATGCTACGGCTCAGTTAGCTATTATGGCAAATCCTATTTTAGATCCCATTTTATCCACTACTTAATGGAGTACATTTGAATTGGTTATATATACAGACATGTAGAGAAATCACCTTAAAATTCAAATCTACCTTTTTCCCCTTTGATGTTATTCCATCACGATTTGTTAAAGGGGTCATATGATGCTGCTAAAAAAACATTATTTGGTGTAATGAAATGTGTTTATGTGGTTTAAAGTTAAAAACACATTATTTTCCACATACTGTACATTATTGTTTCTCCTCTATGCCCCGCCTTTTTGAAACACGTACATTTTTACAAAGCTCATCGTTCTGAAAAGCGAGGTGTGCTGTGATTGGCCAGCTATCCAGTGCGTTGTGATTGGCCGAATACCTCAAGCGTGTGATGGAAATGTTACGCCCCTCCCCATACTGTTGATGCCCTGTCCGGCCGGAGCGACGAGACAAAAAACATGAAAACCCATTACAAACGAGGCATTTGTTGCATCCAGTGGGGACATAATTACTGATTATAATGACTTATACTGTCTTTTTACGCGTTGCGTTGCATCGCGCCGCGTAAACATAAAACCCTGTCTGCATTTGTGATCGGAGAAATGACAAATAACAAGTGCTACTCTACACTGCCCAAAACTCTCGTTTGAATCATCAGTGGCAAATACTTTAAATGAAAACGTATTGTAGTCTACTCTCCCAGGATCAGTAAACAGTCCTCCATAAAATGTGCTGCACACATCTGGATATTTGGGTTAAACGGTTCTGGAACAGTGTTGTAAATACAACCTAACCATTGATATCGTCCTCTTTTGGAAGACCAAACAAAGTAGTTTCGCTTTCACAATGAACGAGTCACACACGCCTTTTATAACTTTTATTAATAAGGAATTTAATAATTTAATAATAATAATAATTATATAATAATAATTTAACTTTTATAAAGAAGATCTCTTTGGATTGAGACTTAGTCTTGGCAAACTTTACAGATTATCTTATGCCACAAGAGCTGTAACAATCAATAGAGAAAGGAAAAATTTAAATCGCATCATATGACCCCTTTAACACAATCATCCACATAAAAATTCTCTCTGATGGTATTAACTACTTGGGATGATAGAGCAGCTCATTGTCATCTGCTGTCTTTTGCAGTGCACTGTTTGCGCAACTCGGTGAGGACATTGCTCCAAAGATGTTTGGAATATTCTTTTGGGTTTTGATTGAAGTCGCCTTGTGGCCACCATAGAAAGCGCAAGTAGTTTACATCAGAATCAGTAGGATAAAATAAGAATAAAATAATGCTTTTTTTAACCTTAAACCGCATAAACACATTTCATTACATTACACAAAATAATGTTCTTTTTAGCAACATCATATGAACCCTTTAAATCTGTGGCTACAGAAGCTGAAGCAGTGCAGCTAGTGAAAGATCTCACAGCCATGTGCAACAAGGGAGGATTCAAGCTTGCTAAATGGATCAGCAACAGTCGCACTGTTATTGCTTCCATACCTGAGGATCAAGGAGCAAAAGAAATCAGAACATTGGACTTAGACAAAGATTATCTCCCTACAGAAAGAGCTCTTGGTCTGGAATAGTATATAAATTCAGACTAATTTCAGTTCAACATCGCAGTCAAACCGAAACCACACACTCAAAGAGGCATTCTATCTGTGTCAAGTTACATCTTTGAGCCATTCGGATTTCTTGCCCCTTTTATCCTTTCAGCTAAACAAATTCTTCAAGAGCTTTGCAGGAGAGGCTATGGATGGGATGAACCAATGCCACATGCTATAACCCAGCGATGGACTGAATGGGTTAATGGTTTGGAAAAGATCAAGTGTTTCAGTGTTCCACGTTGTATCAAACCAAAGGATTTTGGAATGACCAGTGAGAGTGGCTATGGCTTAGTCAGTTATCTTAGACAGATAAATGAGAAGGATATGGTACATGCTGCTTTTCTGATTGGAAAATCTAGAGTCCTTCCTTTAAAACAGATGATGGTGCCCAGACTAGAACTGGCAGCAGCAGTACTCTTGGTAAACATTTATAAATTGCTCAGAAAAGAATTGCATCTTTCTTTAGAACCATCAATATTCTGGACTGATAGCCAATCTGTGCATAAGTACATTGGAAATTACCACACAAGGTTCAAAACCTATGTAGCAAACAGAGTTTTTCTTATAAGAGAGAATACCAATCGTTCTCAATGGAGATATGTGAGTAGCAAATGTAATCCCACAGATGAAGAGGAATGAATGCTGAGAAGTTTCTGGAATGTAGTCGATGGATTCATGGTCCAGAATTTTTCTGGTATTCTGAGAAAGGTTGACCTAAACAAGAGTCAGTGAATTCCTACCTTTCTTCAAAAGACGACCCTGAAGTCAAAAGGGAGATTGTGACCTATGTTACTGTTATCAAGGTGACAGAAACACCAACAAGTCAACTGGTCTCTTTCTTTTCAAATTGGGTGAAGCTATTGAAAGCTGTAGCCTGGTATCTCAGGTTAAGAAACATATTGTCACTGATGGTTAAGAAAAGAAAAGCCAGCATCAAATGTTGATAGTCCTCAAGGTCACCACCAGCTGAAACTCTTCAAAGGACAGTGCCTAACTGTGGAAGAATTGGCTCATGCAGAAAGGGCTGTTATCATATGCACTCAAAGTACATCATTTCTAGCTGAAATGACAACATTGTCTTCCAGTGTTCAAAAGAAAAGTGCGCTCTATCAACTGGATCCCATGCTTGATGACGGTATCCTGTGAGTAGGTGGATGACTACACAAGTTAGCCATGCCAGAAGAAACAAAACATCAATGTCATTCTGCCTAAACATGCTCACATTTCAACACTTTTGCTAAGGCATGCACATGAGCAGTCTGGTCACAGCGGTAGAATCTTGTCCCACCTTCGTAAAAAGTACTGGATTATAAAGGGTAATTCTACAGCACGAAGGATAATTTCCAAGATTGTGATCTGCCGGCGTGTAAGAGGCAGTTTCATTTAAAAGTAGCAAACTCATTGGAAACTGACTCTTGCATACATGTCTTGCGAAGATTTATTTGCAGAAGAGCACAAGTTAAACATATCAGATCTGACAATGGAACAAATCTGGTAGGCGCTCATAAGGAACTTAAAAAGGCTCTCAATGATTCAGACAAAAATCAGATCCAGAATAGCCTACTTAAATATGGAGTTCAATAGAGTTTTAACCCTCCTGCCGCATCAAATCATGGCGGTGTCTGGGAACGACTCATCAGATCTGCACGGCAAGTACTTAACTCTATCCTCTATCAGCAACATGTTGATGAAGTCTGATGGTCTTCAAACCATCTTTTGTGAAGTGGAGGCAATTTTGAACAACAGACCACTTTCTACTGTGTCCTCTAATCCCCATGACATAGAACTGCTGACTCCAAATCATATCCTTCTGTTGAAATCCCAACCAATTTTACCTCCCGGAATATTATCACAGTCAGACTCCTATGCAAGACGACGTTGGAAACAAGTTCAGTATTTGTCTGACTTATTCTGGCATAGATGGACAAAATAATACCTTATGGTGCTACAAGAATGTCAAAAATGGGTAAAAGTAAGAAGAAGTATTAACATTGGAGACATTGTTATGGTGGTTGACCCCAATGCTCCTCGAGGTTCATGGATCCTGGGAAAAGTACAAACAGTTGAACCCGATAAAAAAGGACTAGTACATTCTGTAACTCTCAAGACCAGAACTTCTATTATTAAGAGGCCTGGTACTAAGCTATGCTTGATCTTAGAAGAAGAAAATTAAGCTCTACGTTAAGGTAATTTAAATTCCCTCTTCTATTTTTTTTTAACTGGCTCCTTTTCTTTTATAAATTAAAGTAATTGTTTTTTTCTGAGTTATGTAAAACAATTAGAGGCCAGTGTATATAGGAGCCATATTATTGTTTATTGAATTTATTTAAAATATTATTTTCATTTATTTGTATTTGCCGCTACAATGTACTTAATAAAAATAAAGTGCAATTGTACACTGAATTTGTCTTAATATTTTTCTTGCACATTTCTTAATATTAAGCCTAAAATGTGTTTTAATGTCACTATTGATGAGGATTGTACAAATATTGTATAAATATTATTAACAACTAATTAGTACCCATCTGGACTGTACATGCTCTTCCTCAGTTTCCCTGTGCCTCTCTGTAGCTGCACTGCTCCACTGCACTGTCTTAAACCTGGCTCACTGCATTTCTTTTATCCTTTCCTCAGTCATCTCCTTTATCTATGGCTGCCTGTCCCTTCTCTGCATTCTCTCTCTTGTGGCTAAGCAGTAACTGAGTGCCTATATGATGACACATACCAGGGACGTGCACAGACATTTTGAAGGGCAGGGGCTCAAGTGGACAAAAGCACTCTCTCATATCTACTTTTAAAAAAAATTTCTAAACAAATGTTAAATATATTAGGGGTGTGCGATATTGACAAAAAATATATCTCAATATTTTCTGAGATTTTATCGATAACGATAATTCGATTCTATTTTGCTGAGTGTGTTATTGTGCTGATATCTTAAGGACTACCGTGGACAGCTGACTCCTAACATTTTTGATATTCTGCATATTCCTCTCGACTCTGCGATGAGCACACAGTCTCTCACACTCCCAGACTGATTCAGAACACGGAATCTTTTCCAACAAGTTTAATTTTTTTTTTTTACCTTTTATGGGCATTTTTTTAATTTTTAAGCCCTTTTTTCTAAAAGTGTGCATCATCTTTTCAGTCAAAATCTTAAACTGAATCAGTCAATTAGAATAATAAGTCATTTGGGCTGTTACCAAGCAAATGAAATCAGTATTACGATTGAAATTAATCGTTGTCGAAAGCACAGAGGAAACCCAGAAGTTCCCCCACCCACCCACCACCCTCACACCCCCCCCCTAATCGAATTGATTTTAGATTCTTTACACACTGTTAATGTAGGACATGAAGACCAATCTAACACCTAGCGTATAACCACAGCACAATTAATACTGTTTTAATATTTTAAACATAAAACATTGAATACTCGTCGCAAACTTCAACAAACACAAATACTCTATGAAAAGACTACTTTAAATGTACTACATTAAAACTGGGCCACGTACGGTTGGCCAGCAAGTCACTGTTAACAACAGATTGTCCCTTCTATATGAACCATCAAATCATTTAAATGGTTTATCATCATTTAGGCAGAAAACAAAACACGTCATGTTGCTCAATACGCAAATTGGAATTATATTTTGGCAATATAAATTTATATAATATAATAAAATAGTCAAAACATTCATATTGGCATCGTCTAAACATAAAGTGATTTCTAACTATAACAAAATTCATTGTTTGTTGAACTGCTGTATAAAATCAATATCATATTTATAATCATGCTGCTTTTTTGTGGAAAAAACGTCTTAGTGTGATACTGATTAACTATAGGAAATTATATAAATATGTACATTTCTGCCCCCATATCTTGAATTTGTGTTCATTCTAAATGCATTTTAACAGACTGAATCATGCAGTGAAAGCTGCCAAAAACACTCACTGGACTACTCACTATCTACCCTATTGTCTTAAGCCGGGCTCACACTGTGCAATTTTTTAAAAGTCCTTTAGGATTGTACTTGTCAGACTGTACAAACATGATGATCATGTCACACTTTGGGATCTCAGTTGTCATTAATGTCATACTGTACGACAGTCAAGACGCGTTAAAAACGGATGCGAGCAAGAAAACTTGTTTGGAGTTCTACATTATCAACCCATACAATTTCAGTGACTGCGAGCTGCATTGCACGCGGGGCTATAATGTTGGCTATCATTAAAAGCAGGGGCGGATCTAGAAACCTAATCTTTTCAATGTGGCCAAAGGGGTTGCTGGCGCTGGTCCTATTGATCGACAGCGTGGCTAACACCAAGCAAGCCCCCATAATTGTTTTTGGGGATTTATGGTCTGACAGTTGTGTTCACAAATATTGTATAGCCATTAAGTAATCATCTATACTGTTTCAAATGAAAAATAAATAAGAACATTTCAATATTCTTCATGGCACCAAGTCAATGCACAATATATAAAAAAACTTCAACAGGTTATAAATGTTTCTGAGCTTGTATCACTAAAGAAGTTTAAAATTACATATAGGCTACTTAGATGGTATAATCACGTTGTGACGAGTGGGGGCGGGGCCGAGAACCATGGGAACGAAGCGAGGCCGGTCCGTCATTCTGATACTTCTGATATTTCACCCAGCCCCTCACCACCATCAACCACGTCTCCGCAGATCCCCCCACGGAGGAGCTCTGGAAGTATAAAAGGAGGAGTTACGACAGTGAAGGACGAGAGGGGACCAGGTCTGGACTTTATATTGTGTTTGGTGTGCGGCAGTCGTCCGCGAGGGGCTGCCGCTTTACTTTCATTTTGTGTTTGTTTATTTTATGAAAGTTTCAAATGTTCGCCGGTTCCCGCCTCCTTCTTCCCGTGACTACGAACTGTGTTACACACGTGTAGTGCAAGTTTAAGAGCAACAAAAACTTTTGAATTCCCTAACCTTAGAAAGAAATACAATAATATCAAAGCACTGAAACTGGATCAGTTTTGAAAACAATATTTGATTTTCTGTAATGAACAGAGGTGGGAATGTCTGTAATCACACAGAACAAACTCTATCAACCATATACTCCAGCAACACCGCAGCAACTGCATAGCGAGAGCCTAGCAACCACCCAGAATATCCTAGCAACCCTTTAGCAAACATCTACAACATCTAACTGACCAAACCATTTACGTTTTTAAACAAGATTTTAAGACAAGCCAGCATAAATTTGTTTTTCAAACTTTTCAATCTAGTTAGTTTTTCTTGCAAGTTTTTTTCAACTGCTTACACACATTTTCAAAACTTAGCCTCTTTTTATCAAAACCTTACACACAAATCCAAGAACTGCACACACGAAATCTCGTGATGCCTCGCATCTCTTGCAAAAATGAAGCACTGCATTCAAAATATCACAACAAACATTTGCAAACACCTTTGCCATAATATTAATTCCTGTTAGATTTTTGTGTGTTACATAGAGAATTGTGTTGTGTTTTGCAAAAAGTGTTTTATGAAATTGAAAACTGAGTCAAAGGCTGAGAATTAGTTTATGGTTTTGCAGATTTGGTGTGTGCTTCTGTTGTTTGAGTGTCAGCTTTCAGAAACTGTGTGACAAGTAAAGATTTTGTGTGTAAACAGTTGAAAAAATACTGTAAATGCTTACAATTCAAATACAGAGATGTCTTTCCTGCCCAGTGAACACTGAGATTAATAACACTGCGCGCTTAACAAAAACTCTTACTATATTCAGGATTAATTTTTGGGGGGGGGGGGGGGCAAGGCTCAATGTCTATTACAGTATACATAAATTAAATTACATATACAGATGTATAATTCAGCAATGAACTTTTGGGGAAAATCATTTTCCTACTGCATACCATTATCTTGCCGTAGATGAAAAGCACTATAAAAGTTCAAATACCAAAGAGTTGTATGAACTTGGCATGCACCACAATACAGTACAGTAAAAAAAAATAAAATAAAAAGTAAATTTTAGCATCCCTCTGCAAACATCCTGGCCAAATATCATACAGGCGAACAGTACTATAGCATTTCTTCGGTCTCCTGACACAAGACTAGCGATATTTCACTAGCGTCATTCTCTCAGTTCTCTGCAAAAATTGCAGTACACCATAAAAAATGGCTACAAATTAAATTGCCATCCACACGCGTGAAGGGTGTATGCAACATGACTGGACTAATCGATACGAAATTTCCATTACCTCTAATGTACCTGTACTGTACTTACTTTATACTGTATGTGTAAGTATAAAATCCCTGTAGATGATTGGCAAAGCTCTCTCCTCTCTCAGGTGTTAGCATGCAGAGATTTTGATTGGTGTGTCATCAGTTTTGCTACCTAATGTTTAACTTACTCATTGTTAAACTTTTTGAGACATGTGTCTTTGTTTTAAAAACTGAATTAATGGTTTGGGAAAAAAAGTGCCGACTAAAATCAGTTATATTAACAATCGAGAAAACTGCAATAAGACTAGATACTTACCTAACTCTGCTATTAGTTTCCATGATCGGCATCTTCTTATTGATTTCATGCTATTGTTACGGCTTATATCCATGATGAAAGTGGAGCGAGCAGTCGGAGAATCGGATAACCAAACAATTACGCGATGAATCTCAGACATATCCGGACGAGATTAGATTTCTCAGAAAAGCAGTGTCCAAGTATCGTACTAGAAGCCCAAATTATCGCTATTTCGGAAAAAATTATCGGACACGAGTAAAACGTTACAACTACTACAGTTATTCTTATCCTACTAGACTAGAACAACAACTTTTTTGTGCCACAACCTTCAACTTACACCACGATAAATAAATAACTATGCTAGGGCCCTATGAAATACGTTTTATTTTTAAAAATCTTCTCCAAATGAAATTTTTCTTTGCGGTGATTCTTGCTCTCTTTTTTTCCGTTTGAATTTTTCTGGACTCCTTTTTTTAATGGTTAAATTAAATTTTATTAATCAAAAGCACATCTAATTAAATAATGAAACGGATACAATTCAACATCAAATCTATTAAAAAAGTTTAACAAAAATTATATGTTTAGGGCCTTATGAAATGTTTTATTTTTTCCAACCATATGTTTTATTGTTACCAAATTCTGTATTTTAACATGTCTAATTATTTGAATGCATAAAAACTACTTTTATTTATAGCCTTATGAAATGTTTTTTTTCTTTAGAAATTCTGCGTTGTGTATTTAATTTTTTCTGGTTATCGAATGAAGGCATAACACATTAATTTAAATGTATCTTTTAATTAATGAAAATTAAACAAATAAATTTTTTTGCGGCACATGGGGATTTTACCTTATACTTCAGCATGGCAAGAATATTGTGATTATTCCTTACCTTTTCTCTAAGCGTTTACTCTTGCACGTCCATTCTACTGAACCATAATCAAACCATTTCTGGCAGCAAACTATATACTTCTTTTGACTCTCAGAGCAGTTCCGGTGATGTTGTTCATGTATTTATGTCCTATTTAGTGAGAAGGCAGTTGCTGAAATCACTGTGAGCCTCAGGCGCGCTTCAGTAAGTGTGTAGTAAACAAAACCGCGTCACATTCATTCAGACCATAGACTATGATTCAGACAGACACAGAACATGCCGGATTTATATTTAAATAGCCTAATGACCTTCCTTTGATTAATTCATCCAAACGTTGACAAATTCTGTGACATTCCACCCACCCAGCAAGCAATAGCCGTCATTTCAACGTCTCGGTTAAGTATAGACTCGATATAGTCCAGCTATGTGTAACCCACTTCTAGCCCAATAACCTTGAATTTGGTATGTCGTTTTTTGGCAAAATAACTCCTTGTGATACGTTGTAGGGAGCAATCGCGGCCGAGATTGTATAATGACAGAAATTCCATCAATAGACTCACCCAAACCCAACGTCTGCGTAACTGTACAATAAATTTAAGCTCATGTTGCGTCGTATTAAACACATTCTTCTCGACCCATCGGGTTTAGACAATCAATACGTTAGCTCGTAGTCCGAGCGGCTATCTGTAGCCCACTTATTGTCAAACCTGATTCACTGTAGTTTTTGGCCAGGCAGCGCATGAGATGGTTGATATCCATCATGTTTAAGTGAAATTGACATGGCCCAAGTAGGTTGACCCATACTCGGAATTAGTGCTCTGTATTTATCCCATCCTAAGTGCACACACACATCAGTGAACACACACACACCGTGAACACACACCCGGTGCACACCCCCGAGCAGGGGCCGCCATTTATGCTGCGGCGTGCGCCGTGACGCGAAAGCAGTTGTTTGACATGATCTGCGTGTCACCTTGCTCTACCTTGGGCAAGCTGCTCCTATTCGTGTGTTATCTCTGAACTTCGATGCGTATGTCAAGATGCACTCTACATCTCCGTGACAACTGGTACGCGGAGTCTACGCACACAAACACAAAAAACCATTTTGAGCGATGAGTCCTCGACTCTCTACCTCTGTCAAGACCCAACCGACTTCCCCAATTGTCGCCAGCGGTCAGTTTGTAGTGTAATACTATACAAAAGTGAATGTGTTCAAAATGTTGCATTACATGCTATAGTATGCCGACGATTTTAGCTCTCTAAATTGGACGGCTATTGGGTAGGTCTGTCATTTATCAAGACCCTACCTGGCGAATTCGATGCTCTTCTGTGGTCTAATTTTACTGTGCTTTGGCTATAGGCCTATTACCAGTTAATCCATCAGCGATGAGAATTTAGTTCCAAATAGCTCTACAGTTGTTGTTACATGTAATTTTTCACCCACGCAGCTGCGTATCATATTCATGTAAATAACTTTTTTTAAACAGTTAATTAGTCATATTTGATGTTTTAATTAGTGTTGACAGTTCTGTGAATTTTTTTTTCTTTTTTTTTTTTTTTTTTTTTTTTTTTTTTAAATTTTTTTTTTTTTTTTTTCACTTGATGTTGTGACATTCCCCATTTCCTCACACCATTTTTCACAAATTTGCTTATTTAGTATGCAAAATAGCACACTTTTCCTATCTAAAAATGGTTCCAACACGTTAGACACGGGCAGTGGGATATAGGAGTCCAGCAATCTGCCAACCTCACAAGTCTAAACATTGCATTACTATTCATACACTTCTGTGTCATTACTTGATCTGATCTCGGCTGGCTTTCTTTAATATCAACAATAGTGAAACATGGCATTCACAACATTCCCTAACCGCTAGATGCTATTGTAGCACCTGCTGGAACCTACCTGTCAATGTCGGGTCATGAGATTTAGTAGATGATCTTAGTTGTTTGTGTTTTTTTAATTTTGTTGTTTTTTTACACAAGAGAGCCTTAAGTTTTTAATTCCTTGTGTCGGTAGGTACATTTTCAGCGGGCAAACAACAAACGTACTGGACGTTCCTACTTTTGTCTTGTCAGTATCTGTTTGTGTTCCCCCCCCCCCCCCCGTTTTTGACTTGTGTTTTCATTATTTTTTACGTGATGGTTGTTTATATTTCTATTTGTTTTTTGTGGACTGTGCATTGATGTGAGGGAGCAGATTCGTAGTTGATATAGGGATTTTCCTGGCCTAGTGCTCTGGGTGTTTTTTGCTAGCTGTGTGTGTTTGTTTTGTTTTGGTTAGTTTTTTTTTTTTACTGGATTTTGTACTATTGGTCAATATACGTGTGGTTAATTGGTGTTCTCTCTGCGAAAACGTTTGTCCATTGGGGTACTTGTGTGACAAACGCAAGGCGAGTGGTAAACAGGCAAGAAAGGCGAAAGAGCAACCATGTGGCCACTAACCATACAGCGGGGGACAATGAATGTGTAAGTCTGCATGTGATTAAGGTGCGTTATCACAGTGAACTACACGGACTTGTGAGAAACGGAGTGTGGTGTGTGAGCCACATCTGGAAAGTGGTTCGAACTGAAAACTAGAGCCGGGCAGTCAAGGGCGTGATGTAAAAATAGAACTGAAACTTACTGTCTTCGCAATACCAACATTCTGTGGCCACTCACTAAAGTCTCTCGTCAGACTTTGAAACCAGGGTGCCACACGATGTAGGTTTTTTATTAGTACTTAATCGAAGATTAATCCTGACGGTCACAAGGGCTTGTTAGATACAAGAGAGAGCATGATCTAATTGATAGACTATCTGGTGTCTCAATGTGCTCAACAAGTACATCATGTGTGAGTCGTAGCGACATTACGGCTCCAAGCGGCAAGTAACAAGTTTAGCACTACACAATAACTCGAAAGTCAATGTTTAATAATTCCAATAAAACACTGAGCAGTGTATAACAGGTTTGCAGCTGAATTACTCACTAAGAAGGGCAAATACTCAGATGTGTGCTCTGCAGCATTAAAACCGAAACCAGTACAACGATACATAAGGTATAAAACGGAGGGGTGAACTTAGTAGGTCCAGGGTCACATTGCGAGGTTAGTGTATGTATACGGCAGTCAACGTTTAGTACAAGCAACGCTAGTACACTGGTTCGTTCGAAGGAAGATCAATGTGCCAAGACAATGTCGGGAGCAGAGACAGCATATCGGTGGGGGCAGGCCGAATAGCGCGACTAAAGCCCTCTCACAACTGCTGGGAGATCAGTGCACTTGTCAGTAAGGCGATTAAGTGATCGGATAACGTGCAGTGTTCATGGGCATCCACAAGACTTTCCGGTTGGTAAACCTTGGACACGGATGACGATATACTACCCTCCTGACATGTCAATGTGTAAGTCAGGTTGTCAAAGTTGTGGCAGATACGACGAAGAAACAACACTAATAGAATCAGCTGCACAGTTAATGTATTGCTTGTCAGTGAAAGTCCTTTCCTTAAAATAACACTGGCGGTCAGCCACAGTTGAATAAGCGAACACATTGGGGTCCGGGCGAATAACTGCATACGCGTGACAAGGCAAGCAGAATGTGTCAAAAATAATTTAATGCTGTGATGATAGCTGGGCGGATTGAGTACAGTGAGTATTGAATCCCAATAAAACGCAAGGCAACCATGGTCCAGCCAAATGTCTCGTCCTAACTCCCGCTCAGATAGCACATAGTGCAGGGGGGGTTTAAAATACCCTCCTTGCTCCAAATGCAACATGACAAGGGGTGTCTTTGGTCCGCGGCAGAAGAGGCATTTGAAAAACGAACTGCCCGGTCGACGATTCAGCTTAGAGGATGTGGAGAAAACCCACTTTAACAGGTAGCGACAGGTCGGTGTGTCCTCTCTCTGTTAACACACAAATGGTGGGATTTTTATCACTATATTTCTTATTTACACCCCCATCGTTTTTTGTGGTGTGTTGACTATAGATAGGCTCAACCAGCAAAAGAGATTATGCAGTCCCGTTTTGGTCTACTATACAGCAGTGGGAGAACACATACATGGGAAAGCTGAAACAAATAAAGAATATAGGTCGTGTCTTCTACTTCTTGGCTGCGTTCTCTGGGGGGTTTGCTATGGGGAGTAGGTTTGGTGGTGGGCGTGGGGCGTGGAGGACCAACTCTGGACCTGCAGTCATGCAATCCCTAGGCGAGGTCTGGCGGTGGTTGTTGGGGTCCACAGCAGAATAAAAAGAAATGGTAAACCGGCAACTGGGTTGGGCGCAACCAAAGGGGCACACACCATTGGCTTGGAGAATGCAGTTGGGGGCAACTCATTTACTAAAGAACGAAATAAACCAATAATAATAATTTCCTTAAAAAGTTCCACTGTGGTGTTTATTTGTTAAAATAAGTATAGAACCACAAAGGGTTCATCTTTACTCTCTTTGGTTGGTTGTTATTTATCCGTAATGTCCTGTAAATCGTTACGAAAGCACATTCAGTGGATAAACATGCTCACCAGGGCGAGACATTGTATTAAGAATTTTTTTTCTTTTGAAAATAGGTATTGTATTTTGTCATTTTTACTAATTTAATGCTCCATAAGTTGATTAAAAATTCAGCAGATTTTTTTTTAGCATAAATACACTTTTATCTTTAAGTGGTAATTGACTATTCATACTAACAATTTTTAATTTTGTTCATTGCATTTCCTCTTATTTGTTATCAACTTTTTGTATTGTCTTATTTGTCAATATTTATAAAACTGTTATTTTCTTCGTAATAAAGCGTATAATTTAATTTGTATGGATGGATTGCCATTTGTTGTCTCCTCTAGAATTCCTATATATGTACGCATCATTAGCATGTCTACTCTATTATATGAACATCACCAAAAACTGCTTGTCCTCAATTCGTATACCCTTGGGCTTATGTTATACTCTTGAAATTTTCACTGACAGCCCAATTTACCATTGTTTTAGCTCTAGACGTCTGGCTGTGTTTAGACGGAATAGACTTCTTTAAATGCACCATTGATTGCTGGGCGTTATTCAGTAAATTCTGTTGACTGGATTCCACAATTCCATCCATGCTTTCCGCATAGCGGAAATCATAGGGCCATAGGCGTGCCTTGTGGGAAGGTCCAAACGAGTCGCTGTCATCAGAATCCTGAGTGTTTCCAGATGTTGAGGGTCTTGAGGTGTGCACCAACCCATTTAGAGCGTCTGTAATGAGCCGATTTCATGACTTTGGACTTACTTAACAATTTATGCGACATGCTACTGGAAAAAAACACTTCTGCAAATTTCGAAATTAAGCGTACATGTATGGGATTATTTTTCATTATTGATCTGCTGACTTCTTACGAGGTTCAAATTATACGTACAAATACATAATATATGTACGTCTCTGCAAACACTGAGCTGACCTACAATGCCACGCTGTGGTTGCAGCGTCCTCTCACAACCATCATGCAACTTTATTAAAAGCGTGTCTTTTTATGTCAACCCATTATTCTGCATTACTGCATGCTCACCAAGCGCATGCGCGTCAAAATTGGCACCATTAAACACTGCGAAAAAAGTGGCACATGAAACACCTGCTGTGGCGGTAACTCACTTGTTGGCACTGTCACAACTCTTACAAACTCACTACACCACACTGCACTCCATCCGGAGGTGTGGGGGCACAGCTTTTTCTTAGGGTGCACGTTTGCCCACCCCGGTTAGATAAATTAAGTATATGAATTCTATTCTGTGCGCAATATACTGCGCTATTTAAGAAAGAATATGTGTAAGCTGGCGCACTACATCACCCACCATTCACGCAAAACGGCACAACTGGTGTTTATCATAGCAGAGGCAATGTATCATATGAATTCCGTAAGCGGAGGACAAGAGCTTATGACAAGAGTTTATGCGGTTGGAAGAAATCTCTAGCATTAATTCTGATTATGGCTTGACTTGAAAAAAACTAAGACATTTACGTACTCGTCCATAGGAGAACTAACTTTAGCTAACACACATGGTTAGCTCTTATCACTCCGAGGGATGTTGCAATACAAACTTACACATATGCGTCCTTTTTGTCTTTTGGATAATTACCTGATAACAACTTGCGAGGCGCAAGTAGCTTCTAGCCTCTATCTTGTTCTCACCACACTCACACACTCCACTCCAAAGACAAACACACTGTCAAAGGAGGAAGGGCTTCACTTCACTGCGCTCTCTGACCGTCTGTGATGTGATGTAAATGAGTGCCTACAGTCTATTGTGCTCCCACTGACTCTCTACTGCATGGGAGACTTCAGAGGGAGAACGTCATCGGACTCTCACAGACTCTCAACCATTTCCCGACCTGTTTGACCTGATATTTAGATTTTTTATATGTTTGAAAGGGAAAGCTGTGTGCAAACAGAAACACGCATATATACATATATTAATTTATAAAAAAGAAAAACCTCCCCAGAAAAAAGGGCACTTTCTCTCAAGAAAGAAAAAGGGCAGGCTCTCAAGCCCCCTTTTTTTTTTTTTTTTTATGTCTATGGTGCACGTGCCTGACACATACCATATAATGTAAAGTTACTGGTTACTACCTCTAGCCTCTACTATAGCCTCACTGACGATTGAATTCTGGATACTTTTTCATTTTCTCCCATCCATCATTCCTCATGGCTTTGTCACGAAAGTAAGACTTTAATACCACATTCAGAATAAAAACTGCTTGCTTCTCATGGTTGTGACCTACTTGGCTTACATTGGTGTCCAGCCATTTTGAACTTCATGTGCCTATCCCCCAGGCTTTACCCACAAACATTTTCGCAATGCCACATGGCCGATGCAGTTACACCCTTCATTTTGATCTAATCAGCGACGTGCGTTGGTGTTTTAAAATGAGTGAATTCGTCCAGTCTACTAACAATACATAAAGATTTGTATGTGAGAAGCACACAACACAAACACACACATAGTTTTATATAAATATTAATTTATATAGAAATTATTACATAAAAAGAGAACAATATCATTCTATTTTGTTATTTTATTAATATTACTACATTATTTATATTTGTTTTTAATATAATAACATTCATAGTGTTTAATTGCATTGTATATTTATTCCAAAATCTACCTAAGTCAGTACGCTGAACTAAGAATAAACATGCCTACGGCTCACATCTCTTCATTAATCTTACTATAATAGTAATTTCACCTCTTTACTACTCGACATTATGTAAATCAAAAGTTTTCAGTCTTAGTTAACATTAGTGTTTATCCTGTCGAAACTACCACAACTAGAACCAACAATCAGACCAACTGCAAGTGTATTAACTAATGGAAACAAAGAGATAAACATCACGTCATAATAAGGTTCCTTGTTTGTTCATGTACTTGTTCTAACACTCTTAAAGACACCACTCAGTGCTAAACGCTAGCCACTTCATTTTTTTTTGTGAACTGTAATTTCATCTTTCGTTTTAATGGTCAACTTATTTCGGGTCATCGTCCCATAAAAGCTCTGCTAACTCCTGCCACCGACACGACGATAGACCTTCCATTTGCATCACGCTCCTTCTGCACGCTCACTACACTGACCAGTCATCACTTATTCAGAACCAATTTCAAGTTGGATTTTGCGTGATTCAAGTAGTGGGATCTCGGCTCGAGAGTTGTTTAGCTTACTTTTATAATCTAGTCGTCAATACCACTAATCGCCCCTCACATTTTCTTCATTCCCGCAACCGACGAGCTCGCACAAAAACTAACAGGCTGGATTATCACACAACCCATCACATCCGATCATAATCCAATTATAGCTGATGGAGGCATTGCCTCCTCTCACGTGACTTCCCCCCATTCATCTCAATGAGCCTCCAGAAAATTCACGGCACGCTAAGGGGTCTCTGTACAAAGTCAATGGACCGAAGGGAGGCAAGCCTCCACTCTAACTTTACCTGCGGGTGTCGCTGTTAGACAGTGTTACTTTATAAAAACGAGTAACTTTTAGACTTTTAATATCATATTTAGTCATATTTGCGCTGTATTATTTTTGTAATA
Source organism: Sinocyclocheilus anophthalmus (assembly GCA_018155175.1). Classification (NCBI taxonomy): domain Eukaryota; kingdom Metazoa; phylum Chordata; class Actinopteri; order Cypriniformes; family Cyprinidae; genus Sinocyclocheilus; species Sinocyclocheilus anophthalmus. Next base: position 15,600 of record JADLZN010006704.1, on the reverse strand, counting down.
TCGATTATTTTCTCATCCAACTTTTTGAGGATACCTGCCTCCCTTGGCGTCCTTGATGAAACTCCCCTTATAGATATTTATTATATATATAAAATATATCACTGTATATATTATATAGATATATAATATAATTACATATACTTTCACCCAAAATGTCAATTAGCTCTTCTGATTCTCACCAAAATTAAAGGTAATTGCGTCATAGGCTGTTGCTGGCCAATGTTATTGTCGTGTTTAGACATGTGCTTCAGACACCAGTCACACTGACAGTGTTCCCCATAGCGACTTGTAAAGGACACAGTGTCTCGTTCCCTCTCAGAGAACCATGGTAACATGTGTAACCCGAGACCTTTTTTTGTGGCAAGAAAACGGAGACTCTCATAGATTAGTCTATCTAAAGACACGAGAGTAAACAAAAATAATAAAATTAGTAAAATGAAAGAAAATTATGATTTACCCCCCACGATACTGTCACAACTCACACTCACATCTCCACGGACGTCACACGACAACATCGTCAACACACACGTCACACCCTACCCCGTCACCTCTCTTACCAAACACAAACACGAACACACAACCAAACACACACACTCACGTCACTCACCGCCACACACAGAAGCACAAAAGACAAACACACACACACAACACAACTCACCAACACACTCACAACCGTCGTCCCACACCTCACCTCTTACTCCCATTCGCACGTACCGATTCCTCCCACACCGCAAACCATTTCCTCAAAACCACACTAAACACACCCCCACAACGCCCAAAACACTCAACTACACCACAACGAAAAAACCACCAAGAACAAAACAAAACGACACACACAAACCCCACAGACAACACAAAGGTATCTTCATAGACATAGACATATATTTTGGTACAATTTGAAACATAGCTCATATTTTTGTGTGTAAGGCATAATGAACAGTCAGCCGGTCATATCACAAAACCCACACCCTTACATGTGATCTACCAATAAGGTTATGTATTCCACAGTAATAGTAATATGTATAATAAAAGTGTCTGTAATTTCTTTTTTTTTTGGAAACTGTAGTTTAGAATTTTTATTATCATTGTAGGAGCCATATTTACTTTCTTAATAAATTCTTATACATTTTTCAATTTTAAAATCATTTTGTTATAACTGTTGATTTATTGAGTTGCCCAGGTGTGAGGGAAAGAGTGTATTTTAATGCCACCCTTCTCAGGAGCGTGGTGCTGGTGCAAGAGCATACACATGAAGCTATGAGAGCAAACATGTAAGCGGCATATAATTAGTTTGTTTTATGTCACAATTCATGTTCCCATTCTAGGACTCAAAGCTGTGCAACCTAGAGGGCACAATGGGGAATGCAGCCTGTATGACCGGTGTCTGAAGCATGTGTGAAACAACGCCAATCTATTGGCCTACATGGCCCATGACGTCATAGGCAGGGTGCCCGGAAGTATAAAAGCGCACCTGCTGAATACGTCATCCTCTTTGCTGTCTTCAGGAGCCGTCTGTTTGAAGTGCGTGTGAGAGACCAAGGCAGGTGAGCGGTGTGGAAAGTGTGTGCGGCGAAGAGAGCGCACGTTCAGAGTTACTCGCTCATCGTGATGAGTCATGGTGTCTAGGCTCCACTCACGTTTGTTCCTATTTCCGAGGGATGCGGAACAAACTGTTTGTGTCTCACGGCGCGGTTCCGTTGTTGCCGCGGCAAAGTTTTCTCACCTCACGGTCATCGCGTTAATCTGCAGGATTCGCACACACCCTCTCTAAATGGGTTGCCGGATGTCACAGATACTTTGGGTTGTTATGACGATGAAGTGTTTGCATGGAGTCGTTTCAGCCCTGATCCTGCGAGATCGTGGGTGGAGCTATATTCAGCTCTGCCGTGCCTCTCTAATATACATGTTTTTGTGTATGGAGAGCCACGCTGGGCGTGAATATATTTAAATACTCTGTGAAGAGAGGCTTGCGAGTTTTCTCTCCCAGGGTTTTCAGCACCTGGAGTGGTTATGGGGAATATCTCTTCCTGTGTTAAGTCGGAATGTAAATGTCTGCGGGTGGTTATGCTCCAGCTCAAGCTTACTTTGCTCTGAAATATGGCGGTCAGAGGGCAGCTATGTTCTAGCCTGGCTTCTTAATAAGGTTGGGTTCCCCTTGGCACAAGTTCTCTGGATTAAGCGCTGAAGTCTTTGTCTAGGAATCTGCCTATTCGGCTTACTGTGTTCTCCCAACTCGGAGACAGCTCTCCTCTTTAGGGTAAAATTTTAAAATAGTGGGGTTTCCTCCCCCCCCCTCCCCTGAGCCCCTTGCATGGACTGTGCTGTCTCCCCTTCGGGGTTTTAAGTAGATTGCCCACTTCCGTGGTCTGGGCTATCTTCAGACATATCTGAGTGAACTGCTATTCGAAGATAGCTGCGTCCAGCCCTCTTGTGTTATGGCCACAGCTTACATCAGGCTTTGATCTTGTGTTCGTTCTTAGCGAATCATTTACTGATGGGAGACTGATCTCCCTCTTGTGAGCTCCTTGTCAATAGCACGGTGCTTTGCTAGCCTACTGTGGGACTGACACGGATTGGGGACCTCCTTAATATAGCCTTCTGAGGTTGGTTATATTCCAGCCATTGTTTTGGCTGGATGGGCTTACTTGAATACAGCTATCTGAGGCTAGCTGTGTTCCACTGCAGTGAGCCTTTCGTGGAGTGGTCCCCTTTTCCTATAGCCTCGCTATCTGAGGATAGCTATGTGCTAGCTCAGTGATTGCTCCTCTGCTTAGGGTTTTAAGTAGCAGTCTCTTGAGCCCATACCTAGACAGTGTTGTCTCCCCTCTTTGGGTTGTAAGAAGACAGCCCATTCTTGTGGTCTGGGAAGTTTTCAGTCGGTCCCCTTACTGGTAGCCCTTCCTAGGTACATAGCTATCTGAGGATATCTATGTGCTAGCTCAGTGACTGCTCCCCTTCTTAAGGTCTTAAAGTAGTGGTCTCCTTGAGCCCTTGCCTAGATAGTGCTATCTCCCCTGCTCGGGTTGTAAGCAGATAGCCCACTCTCTGTGGTTTGGGCAGCTCTGTAGGAAGGCTATCTAGGAAATGTTATTCTGGTCCACAAGCCTTCATAAGACCTTAGAGACATAGTTATCTGAGGATAGCTGTGTTCTAGCTCAGCAGCTACTCTCTTATCTGAGATCTCTAGCTCCTCTAGAGGCTTTCTAGTTAGCCTCTTCAGTGGTCTTGTATATCCAGGCTATTCTCTGCTCCATTCGCAGAAATCTGACGGATAGCTGTGCTCTTAACTTTTGGTGGATGTCTCCCTCCCTTGATCTGTTCGGATTCCCCCGTTTCTGCCAAGTTGTGTGAGTGGCCCATGGTGTTAGTGGCATTGCCCCTTTCTAAGGAAAGGCTCTGTTCAACTTTTTACGCTGCACCTTAGCTTGCTCGTCCCAGCCTGGGGGCACCACTGCGCGCCTCGGCACGGTGTGTTTGAATTTCATTCCCCTAGGGGATGCAGCATTGAGTTCTCTAGAAGGGGAACGTCTCGGGTTACGCATCATACACCTTGGTTCCCCCGCGATACATCATGAACACGGGATCTGCTGGCGTCCCCCCTGCAAATGCCTTTGGGCCTCCTGTCTATGTGTCCTTAGACTCTAAGTGTATTACTACTCGTCAGGTGCCCTTTTATACTTCCGGGCACCCTGCCTATGATGTCATGGGACATGTGGGCCAATATATTGGCGTTGTTTCACACGTGCTTCAGACACCGGTCATGCAGGCTGCATTCCCCATTGTGCCCCCTAGGGGGCGCAGCCGTCTCGGGTTTTTTTACTGTCCCCCTCTCGGGGAACCATGGTTACATAATTTTACATAAGTTTTAATTAAAAAAATTTACTACATTGAATGCCTCATAAATCAGACTCTGGATACATTTATGCATTTAAGCATGCATCAGGACAAACACATTTTATCCACCTCTTCCTTAACTTGTTTTTACTACTGCAATAATAATCAAAACTACTTACCAAAGCTTGAGCATCATCACAGGCAAGAGCCAAACCTAATGCAATGCCTGGATCAACTGAAAGTGAAATCAAATTTAGCAGTTAATTCAAATACCAAAAACTGTAAAATACACCTCAGTTTAAATGTATTTGTATAGCATCTTTCACAATACATTACGATACGTTCCAGCTTTACAAGAAGTAGTGCTATGTTAAGAGGCATGTGTAAGGACTTTTCTGTTTTTTTTTCTGTACACTGCAGTGTTGAAACTTTCACACAAAAGTTGGTGTTTTACTTCCTCTTTTTGAGTGAGGAAACAATCCATTTCTCATAGTTCTGGATGTCAAAGCTGTAAAAAAATAAATAAGTAAAATACTTTCAAACTTTTTTTTTTTGTATTACTAAAACAAAACCTATGAAAATAAATGTGATAACTTTCATATTTTCCATCTCACAAAAGTTGATTTGAAAGAACCAAGCTGAGGTCAAACCAAAACACAGCAGAGCAGTTATACATCAATCTAATGGTGTTGGTAAATTTATTTAACCTTAGCTGTCTAAAATAATTAATCAGACTTCACCTGCTGGTCCCATGGAATCCAATCCCCCAGAGCAGAGATTAGGCAAGATATACAGTATATCAGAGTTAAAGCAATATAACAATGATTAAGCAAGTTGGTTAAATGACAACATTTTATCAGAGAAGTGTGAATAAGCTTAGTTCATGCATATTCATATGCTTCTTTAAACCATGCATATTTTTAGTATAATGTTAATTTAACCAATTGCAATACACTCTAACCCATGACCAAAACAAACAATTACATGAAATAATCATGTCTAGTGATTATTGAGATGATTTGTCATTCATTTGTATGATGATATCCACAAACAGGGATTAGGCGCGTTTCCACTACAGATTTGCGCAAAACTTTGGCGATATTTTATAAATGTCGATAAAAAAAAGAAGTATTGCGAAATGACGGCGTTTTCCTTTACCCGCAGGTAACTGTGCTAAACCTAAACTTTTTCCTCTCTCGATAAGTCATGGCAACGGATTTTGATGGGATTTTGGCTACACTAGCCATTATATTTAATCGAAGGAGGCGTATGCGTGTATCTTGACAGAAGCAGCGCGGAGAGCAGCTTCTGGGACGTGCCGTGGCGTGACTGGTAACACAAGCATTGACTAGAGTGGCCGCGATCAACTCCGGTGGCCGTTTCGGAGCCGTAACGCGCCACAGACGTGTGCGGTGTAAATAGTCTAAGCATTAATGGCAAGGAAAGCCCCTTATACTTGAGAGCAGCCACATATGAAGTGTTTCTTGGAGGTTATAGTACATTGAGGAATGATCATATTACTTTTTTACGTTCGCCATGTGACCTGTTAATGCGAAAAAAACATTTCCATTGCAGTTTTGCGAAATATTCCTTTTTCGAATTGCCTGAAAAACCACCTCATGCTTTTTTTGCGATATATGGGCGTTTTTGCGAAATTGACGCATTTCCATTTCCAAAATTTCAGTTTGCGCAATTTGAAAGGTAATGGAAACGCAGCTATTGACTGTCATAAAAACTCAGGAAGCAAAATGTCATCAAGGCTATAATGTGATTGCTTATCATATCACACATTTAGAGCTGCTAATGTTGGTATCTCCCTATAATAAGAAGAACGTCTCTCCCTGAAATGGATAGGTCAGATAAGGGAGACATCCAAAATGTTGGTGTGCCTCTAGCAACATTGTTGGAAAACAGCTTTGAAGCATACTACAGTATTAGCATGATATATGTCCAAAATTGGAATTAAGATTATAATTTTCTTAGTGCTTTATGTACTGTAATGGTGTTGAGCAGTCTCACCTGTCACTGGGAGCAGCATACACTGATTACCACTGTAAGAACACCTATAAAGACCCCCAGTTCCATTATGAAGGTTAGGTGCCGTCACTAACACACTAAAAGGGAACAAGACAATTATGAGAAAGGAAGGATATGCAGTAGTGGAACAGGACATTAACGCAACATTATTGCAACTGCACTCATGTCTGTATATGATGATTCAGAGATTGTACTCAGGGAGAATACATTTTTAAAACTTAAAAAAAAAAAAGATTTCCTGACAGCGGATTATGAATTATAACCTCATAATTTTCCAGTCAACAAACACACACTTTTTGTGGTCATTTATATAGCGTTAGGAATTAGTGATTTTGGTCACAATATAAAATAATAATGTAAAATAATCTCTGAATCTGTATTCATCAGCTCTCAAAGAAAATAAATTGGTCATTACCTTAAAGAGTTATTTCTACTTTATTAAAATGCAGGCCTCACCTGTCTCCTTGCGTTGGTCCAAAATGACAAACCTGATGGCCGAAATGAGACCCAACCTCGGGCACAGTGAAAACTCTTGGATGCAGTATCTCTAAACTGAACCCCAAGGAATGACATACCACTGGAAGATACAGAAATCAGGACAATTAATACCATTAGTCTTTTTACCATGAATCTTATTCAGTGGGGCATATTGTCACACTATATGCAAGTTTGTCACAATGGAACAAATGTGCCACACATGTAGCAACTGTGTGATCTCTCTCTCTCTCTGTATGTATGTATGTATGTATGTATGTATATATATATTTAAAAAGTTCCATTGTGACAACTTGCATATAGTGTGACAACATGCACCACTGAATGTGATTTGTGGTAAAAAGATTGATGGTTGTTTTGTGGGAAATAGAGATCAATTCTTTAAAAAATACATTCATTAAATAATACATTGCTGTGTTTAAAATAACTACAATAAAGTGCAGTTCTATAAAGTGTTCGGAGTATGCTATTCACAGACTGGCTACACATACAGAAACCTCAAGCAGAGTAACCACAGTTGTAGTTTTGGTGATCCACTAATGAACAATATATTCATGTCATTCATACAATTTCAAGTGTGAAATAAGTTTTCAAAAACTTTTGGGACCACTGTATTTCAAAAAGATAATAAACAAAATATGTTACTTACGCAGGAGAAATCCAAAAAATATATAAAGAAAAAAGTCTTGACTTAGGTGAAAGATACAGCACGGGATTGGTTTAGGATGCACGGCAGATTTAAATGGATAAATATTCATATTCGACGGAGATTATAGAGGATAAAGTGGAATTATCTAAGTGAAAGCAAACACATTCACTGGACGTAAGTTCCGCAGTAAAAGTGAAGTGAAACAAAGCTGCGATGTTGTATTTTGATGTGACATATCATGTGGGGGCGCTGCATGAGAAAGTTCAGTGAAGGGCGATGGAACCGCCCACCAACAGCCGGTGAGCAGATGCAGATGTGCAGCAGTAAAGAATGAAGTCTCTACTGACACCTAACAAAATCACGCAATCCTGCACTTTCCAAAATGTCCAAAAGACATGATACTACCCAAGGTAGATATCCAAAGAGTATTATGGTTGTAAACTAGTGAAAAGTGTAAAATGCTCTCATAAATGACTTTCATTGGCTTATGCTGATGTTGTCGGGTTCATGTTATATTTCTGACTTGAATGAAAATTATTCATTTAGATGTTACCAAAAGAAGCAAATTTATTTTTCACTGTACCTTCCTTGTCTAAAAACAGCATAGTGCTATGTTTTGTTGATTTCTATAATGGATACTAAATAATATAATATTTTAAAATTGTAATAACCTACAATCGATTTAAACGAACCTTTCGAAACTCAGGCTCACAATTGTGTTGTTCGCAGTTACAAAAGTGACTAGACACCTGAAATGTAACTTTTTTTATTTTCAGTGTTGTTCGCAGTTACAAAAGTGACTAGACACCTGAAATGTAACTTTTTTTATTTTCAGTAAAATCAATGTAATATATTTTTGTTCAAAAATATTTTTTCTTTTTTGTATTTTGAGAGAATTTCATGGTACTATTTAATATTTATGCAATAATTATGATCATTTTTTCCCCATTGAAAATAATTTAAAAAAAATTCAAATATTTTTCTATTACTTTTCAATTATGGCAGTATTTCATGTTAAAATAGAGACAATGCCTTTAAAAAATCAAATGTTTTTGGAAAGCAATTAGTTTCACTCCGTGGGAGAACCAGTTCATTTGTGTGTGTATAATAGTGTGTGTGTGTGTGTGTGTGTGCTTGAGTGTGTGTGTCTTTTTTGTACTCTTGATGTTTTAGAGTGTCACCCCTTCCTTGGTGTCTGCATTGTAGCTGAATTATTGATTTTATTTCACATATTTGCAAGAACATGCTTTGTATTATAATCACACTAGTTCATATATGTGTGTCTGTGGGGGTTGGGCATGTCAGACGGTTCACCAAGAGTAACCATTGGGCTAGGTGGGGCTGAAGCCCCGGGGCCCGAGCAGGGAGGGGGCCCATGACTGGCTGTGGAGTAGATTGACAGACATCGGTAGCGCCAATCGCCAAAGCCCCACCATGACCCTCACTTTTTTTTCGTAAATTCCATGCATTACCATTAGAGATTAAAACATCACATTTGAATTTGGTTTACCAATCAAATGCATTTATTATATATTTTACTTTTGAACGAACTGTGCACGTAGCCTATCTATCAGCCCAGCAAGCAATTTTGCGTTTAAAAAACATCTATTAGACATCTAAATATAGCCTAGACGTCTAGGCTAAAATAAGGCTGAATTTGGGCTGTCAGTGAAAATCTAATAGACGTCTAATCATAGCCCAAGAATAGACTAGTCATCAATTAGACCGCTATTAAACGACTACATATATACATCTAATAGACAACAAAATGGCAATCCATACATACAGCTTTTATTAAGAAAAATAAAATTTTTAACAACTTGGACAACTTAAGACAATACAAAATGATAAAAATACAAGCGAATTAATGACAAAATAAAATGTTATAAATACAATGCACTTAAATATAAATATTATGATTTTAAAAATCTTGTTTTTAACAACTTAATGAAAAAATAAAATATTTTAAATAACTTAAGATATTTAAAAGAAAAAAAAAGTCTAATACAAATCAAGAGCATGTTATCACACTTAACATTAAAACATTACGGATAAATGACAACATAAAAAAGATGAACCCTTTTGTTGGTTTACTTTTAACAAATAAAACAACCAACAGTGAACTTAAAGGAATGATTAATTATTGGTTTTATTTCTTGTTTAAAATGCTTCCCAACTGCATTCCTCAAGTCCAACTCTGTTGCTGCCGGGAAGCTGGTCATCACAGCATCTGGCAAATAAGAAAGAAAAAAGCACAAGAAAAGTTTTTTGACATCATTTTTTACTTTAATTACACTAATTGTGACAGGGAGTCATTCTCTTTTGCTTGGATGCCAACTAAAAACAAAAACGAGATATATATTGTGTATCACCATTCAGTGTGTTAAAAAAGAGAGAAGCTCTATGGTAAATGTTGTGTGTTTTATACACATACCTCTAATGACCGAGAACAGTGCAGTCTTTTCAAATGCCTCTTTCTGCAGCGGACCACCCCCCTTCATGTTGAATTTGGACATGAGGGAATTTTTTTTAAACCCTAAAATATAATACAGATTGAGGTGGTTAACAATTGCAGACAAAGTTTGACATTTCAAAATGACCAGTAAAGGAGTTATTTTTTTTATTTCTGATTTGCGTTGTAACTTATTGTGTATTGATACCACAATGTTTGATTAATGTGGCAAGATTTGTAGGCTTTACCTGTCCAGCATCCTTCTGGCACTGTCTTTGAGGTTTCTTCCATCAACTCTGCACAACTTTGACACCTGAATAGCACATGCCAATGTCAGGCAGGTAGTATTATATGCATCCGTGTACAATTGTTTACCAACCTTAAACACTGATGCCCATTGACCCTTTAAAACTCTTTATTCCAGCAGTTTAAGTTTTTCCCTATTAGTGCCCCCCACAATCTGTCTCTGCCTCCAAAATTGTCTGGCACAACTGACTTCATAACAACACAGTGATAGCTGATGTAACTAAAAAGTAGCCCAGTACACACATTAACCTCAAATGTACATGGAATAATAAATTCACCCCTACTCTTTTATTACATAATGTTTTCTGTTTGTACTGTTTAGGTTTTAATGCTGCATTGCACATCTGAGCTATTTGCACTTATTATTTGTATTCTTAAGCTTTACTATCAATTTGGAAGTTTCAAAATAAATCTTATTGTACAATGACAAAGATATTCTGTTCAATTAGCTCATGCTCTCTCTGTATCAAACAAGCCATTGTTCAGTAATAAATTCAATATAATAATTAAAATAAATGATGGACTTTGTCAGAGAGCTTTAGTGAGGAAATGTTGTTTTGGAGAGGTTTTTCTTTTTTTTTGCCATTGCTGCCCGGATCTTTTCCAGATGTTGAAACTCCTCCTCAGTTTCTCCAATTCTTCTGAGTGTGTTCACTGTATAAATTAATATGGATTAATCTTTGTCAAAGCTGTGTTTGTTCTGTTGTTTGCTCTTTGCTCTTCTTGCGCTGTTTTAAAATCGATTGAGTTTGTAAACACGTACAAATTATAAAACTTTTACTCTATTAAATTTTGCAATTAATCCTCTGAACACATGTGTGCTGAACCGTGGGCTAGTCACGGGTCACTATCAACTACGATCTGCTCCCTTCACTAAAATGTAACGGTTCCTAAACATGATAACAAATAATATAGATAAATAATGAACACGTTAAAACGAAAACACAGACACTTACAAGACCAAGTAGGAATGTCCTTTATCGTTTGTCCGCTGCTCTTCCGACAAGTAAACTTAGTGCCTGTAAAAAAACTAAATTCAAAACACAACACTGATCTCTAACTCTCACGTCTCGCGTTGCCAGTGGTCATGTCTCAGTAGGGCTACAATTGCCATCTAGCGGTTGGGAATTGTAATTGCATTTTTATTTATAAAATGAAATATCAATATATATCAATAATATCATATAATGTGTAACATTTAACAGCTTGTGGGATGCATAACATCATATTATCAAATGCAAGTAAACATTTGAAACATTTAAATTAGCATTATTTTTGGCATAATACATAATGCTATATAATAATGCGGTAAAAACTTAAATAAAATATAAAATACTGCTATTAAATATTTAAAAGTTTATTGCATTTGATTAGAAGCGGGCGTGGCCGCAATGACATGTAAACAGTTTTAAGGCTATTTTGGCTATGCTCATTGCTGGTCTGGTTACTGGTATAGGGCTTTAGCCAAGCCGTTAAAATTAGACCACATATTACCTCGATTTCGCCAGGTGGGCTAAAAGCAGAATACACGTAGCCCGTCTAATTTAGAGCTAAATCGAGGCTACATATAGACCATATCATGAAATGACACTTATATATTTGTAGATATTATTGACACTGCGAAAATGATGGGATATCAACCATCTCATGCACTGCCTGGCCAAAAACTACAATGAATCAGTTTTGACTATAAGTGGGCTACATATAGCCGCTCTGACTACGAGCTAAATCGTGGCTACGCATAGGCTAAGTATTGAACATGTCAAAGAAATTAAACCAAACACTTTGTAAACGCTGTTGACTTTGCTTACATGTAATATCATACATCTCACAAGTTATTTAGCCAAAAAAATTATATGAAACCAAATTCAAGGTTATTTGGCCTTGAAGTGGGTTACAAAACAATATCGGAGTCTATACTTTCAAAAAAAAAAAAAACATAAAAAAAAAAACAAAAAAAAAAAAAAAAAAATAAAAAAAAAGGAAAAAAAATATAAAAAAAAAAATAAAAAAAAAAACAAAAAAAAAAAAAAAAAAAAACCGAGACGTTGAAATTATGGCTAGTCGTGCTGGGGTGAACCGTCGCCTAAGTCGCCATTTTACCTTCTCTTCCACATTCATTCACTTCATTCATGAACAATCTTCGATAAGTAAAAATGTCAACTATTCTAAAAGAAAGTGAGAGAGGGGCTATTCTAAAAAAAATGAGGAGAGAGGGGAAAATATGAGTTAGTCACTAAAATCCACAGCTAGGTTATATTACTAAAGCTGATGATGGAGTGGAACTGCAAATGGACCGGACACATGGAGCAGATAAAAACACGGCGTCATCATCCCCACAGATTTTAGGTAGTTTGATTATTAACTTGATAGATGTATATTGCTTTTTGTGTTTGAAATAACTCTATAGGCCTATATATTCGCTTATGGGTTGAGAAATTAATTTTGCATGATGTAAGCTTTTCATTTAAACGCATTTTAAGCATTGTGGTTTAAAAACTAATTTAACTGTTCAGGGACATTAAGCAGTGGGGCAGAATTCATTTTGGCAAATGCGTGCGTTAAGACGGTTTCTGATAACTGCAGAGCGCACTTGCTCGTACAGAGCCTGACTAAACTAAAGAGTTATTTTTCTTTTTTTCTCCCTCGCGCCTTGTGTTTAAAACGTCGATACTCATATTATTGTCCAAATGCCTTTCCCCCCTCGTCAACACAGTCATTTGTGTCTTAAACAAACGTTAATAGTTAAATATAAAGCATGTGTAGTAGTAGGCTATATGATGAGATTTTAAAGGGATATAGTTCACCCAAAAAATAAAATACTGTCATCATTTACTCAGTTTCAAGTTGTTCTGAACCTGTATGAATTTCTTTGTTCTCCTCAACATAAAAGAAGATATTTTGAAGAATATTCGTAACCACCAGAAAGTTTCGGGTCCCGGTTGACTGTGTTTTTTTTCTCCATACTATGGAAGGCATGGGGGCACATGACACTGTTTGGTTACCAGTATTGTTCCAAATATATACAGTGGGTACGGAAAGTATTCAGACCCCCTTAAATTTTTCACTCTTTGTTATATTGCAGCCATTTGCTAAAAAATCATTTAAGTTCATTTTTTTTTTTTTTTTTCCCCTCATTAATGTACACACAGCACCCATATTGACAGAAAAACACAGAATTGTTGACATTTTTTTGCAGATTTATTAAAAAAGAAAAATTGAAATATCAGATGGTCCTAAGTATTCAGATCCTTTGTTGTGACACTCATATATTTAACTCAGGGTCTGTCCATTTCTTCTGATCATCCTTTAGATGGTTCTACACCTTCATTTGAGTCCAGCTGTGTTTGATTATACTGATTGGACTTGATTAGGAAAGCCACACACCTGTCTATATAAGACCTTACATCTCACAGTGCATGTCAGAGCAAATGAGAATCATTAGTTCAAAGGAACTGCCTGAAGAGCTCAGATACAGATTTGTGGCAAGGCACAGATCTGGCCAAGTTTACAAAAATAATTCTGCTGCACTTAAGGTTCCTAAAGAGCACAGTGGCCTCCATAATCCTTAAATGGAAGACGTTTGGGACGACCAGAACCCTTCCTAGAGCTGGCCGTCCGGCCAAACTGAGCTATCTGGGGAGAAGAGCCTTGGTGAGAGAGGTAAAGAAGAAGAAGATCACTGTGGCTGAGCTGAGATGCAGTCGGGAGATGGGAGAAATTTGTAGAAAGTCAACCATCACTGCAGCCCTCCACCCGTCGGGGCTTTATGGCAGAGTGGCCCGATGGAAGCCTTTCCTCAGTGCAAGACACATGAAACCCCGCATGGAGTTTGCTAAAAAACACCTGCAGGCCTCCAAGATGGTGAGAAATAAGATTCTCTGGTCTTATGAGACCAAGATAGAACTTTTTGGCCTTAATTCTAAGCGGTATGTGTGGAGAAAACCAGGCACTGCTCATCACCTGTCCAATACAGTCCCAACGGTGAAGCATGGTGGTGGTAGCATCATGCTGTGGGGGTGTTTTTGCAGCTGCAGGGACAGGACGACTGGTGCAATCGAGGGAAAGATGAATGCGGCCAAGTACAGGGATATCTGGACGAAAACCTTCTCCAGAGTGCTCCGGACCTCAGACTGGGCCGAAGGTTTACCTTCCAACAAGACAATGACCCTAAGCACACCGCTAAAATAACGAAGGAGTGGCTTCACAACACCCCTGTGACTGTTCTTGAATGGCCCAGCCAGAGCCCTGACTTAAACCCAATTGAGCATCTCTGGAGAGACCTAAAAATGGCTGTCCACCAATTTTTACCATCCAACCTGACAGAACTGGATCTGAATCTGCAAGGAGGAATGGCAGAGGATCCCCAAATCCAGGTGTGGAAAAACTTGTTGCATCTTTCCCAAAAAAAAACTCATGGCTGTATTAGATCAAAATGTGCTTCTACTAAATACTGAGCAAAGGGTCTTATCTTAGGACCATGTGATTTTTCAGTTTTTCTTTTTTAATCTGCAAAAATGTCAACAATTCTGGTTTTTTCTGTCAATATGGGGTGCTGTGTGGACATTAATGAGGAAAAAAAATTAACTTAAAATGATTTTAGCAAAATGGCTGCAATATAACAAAGAGTGAAAAATTTAAGGGGTGCTGAATACTTTCCGTACCCAACTGTATTTTACATTCAACAGCAGAAGGAAACTCATACAGGTACAACAACAACATAGCTTGAACTATGAACTATTCCTCCAAAGCAGCCTAATATAGTTGCTGTTGCTATTTGTGTCAATAATGTAAATTAAACATTAGAAAGAAAATCACTCACTGTCCTTGACTGAATCACTTTTGTAAAATAAGTAAGAATTAGTGTATATTGAATTTATACAGTGAAGAATATTCAGTCTATTTCTAGTCTATTTATTTTATACATTATATTTCTTATTCAGTGCTTTAAGTGTCAATAGACTAGTATTTTTTTTATTTATTTTGTGATATTGGAATTGGTAACAAGAATTATGAAATTGCAATGCATCAAAAATTTTGATTGGATAAAAATCCTATATATATAAATTTGTAGCGAATCAGCTCATGGGAAAATATGAATAATTAACCATAACTAGTTATAATTAATATTCATATTTTAGATCCGCTGTAGATACAGTATTTAGCTGACCTCTCAGGGTCAACTGTTTTGTCAATTCTAAGAACGTTAATTCCCTGGTTAAAGGAAATAACTTTCTTAATGTACAATTCCAAAAGTTTGTAACGTAAATCTGCATGATTATTGACTCCGTTTATGAGTAAACAATGAACACGTCAAGTGTGATACAAGTAAGGTTTTATTAACTACATAACACTTAAACTAGTCTAACATACTACATAAACACATTAAGCTGGTCTAACATCACATATGAGACACACACACACACACACACATACAGTTGGTATAGGAAAGGGTTAAAGTTTAACTCAGCATAGAAAGAGGCATAAAAAATGAATTTTATGGAACACTTTGCATACATTCAGCAGATCTAAAACCTGAGGGAAAAAGTCAGATTCTTAGTTCAAACAAACCTAGTAAAAAGGTGTAACTGATACTTAATGCATCAATTAAATCGACTAGTTTGATACTTGCGTATGTCTGAAATAGATTCCTGATGCAATCTTAAGGTTTCTAGTTGATCTTTGCTGAATTTGGGTCGGTGAAAAGAACCAGTTTTGAGTCAGAGTCACTTGATGAAGGGAAAGGACTAGGCCGAAGAAAAGGCATGGCACAGATGCTTTGGTATCCTGAATCGTTTTTCTCACATCTTCATCTTTGCTACTGACC
>JADLZN010006703.1:0-27533 GCA_018155175.1 Sinocyclocheilus anophthalmus | reverse complement strand
CATCAATTGAGCCAATCATCATTCCGAAAACTGAAGATATATCACCGTTCTCAATTTATGAGACATTTTGTCCCTCATGTATTAATTCGTACCTGAAAGCTGACCCTGATGTGACTCCTCTGTTCGAGGGTTTTGGGTTAAACAAATTCTGCCATCTAGCACAAACATTTCACACTCTTAAACAAACAGAGTGACCTTGAGTGTAGAGCTACTGAAACGAAAGTGACTAGATTGCGATTAGTACTACATCTGTATGACAGCACTAACGTCATGGATCAAAGGTACTCGTCTAACCTAGTTTGTTACAGCAGACTTCCTTTGCATGGTCAGTAGATCAAACTCTAACAGATGGACTTTGTGTCCTGTCATATCACACACTGCACGGACATAAGTGTCTACTCGTTTGTGCACGAGTGTGTGTGTTGTGCTTCGCTAGTCTAAAAACACACCTTGATCTTTGCGTGTGATTGAGTGTGTTCACAGAAGGTATAAGAATGACGTAACCTGTGCTGTCCGTTAACAATCGTACTGCCATGAGACATTTAAGTGCACTTAACATCAGCTGTTACACGAACATCTCCATTTATGATGTGTTTGCAGTGACTTGTCTAAATTTCTCTGGAAATTTCAGTGTTTCTTAGTTTTATTAATCTCTGGTTTCTTCTCTTTTAGTATCACGGTGAAACTATTAAAAATGTACGTGAAGCTTGTGCCAGCTTCGAGCTGGGCAGCATCCAGTACAGGCCAGTGGGCGTCGCTCTGGACACCAAGGGACCAGAAATCCGAACCGGACTCATTAAAGGGGTGAGTTTACTCACTTTAGTTCAGGTGCTACAAAGACTGATCCGCTGGTGCAAGATCAGTGTATACTACTGAGTTATCTGTTATTAGTGCAGAGATGAATACTGACGGATGCACAGCACTCTGGTTCTACAGAAATGTCAAAAATTCAGTCTTTGAGACCTCAAGAACAGTTTCTTTGGCAGTTTGTTTTCATAGTGCAAATATGCATCTGTCTGTTTGCTTCAGAGCGGCACGGCTGAGGTCGAGCTGAAGAAGGGAAATAAGATCAAAGTGATTAGACGATTCTTTCATGGCGAACTGTGAGAGGAAACACTCTGGTGGACTACACGAAAATCACCAAGTGGTTGAAGTGGGCTAAGGCAGGCAAGGTTTATGAGGATGGACCATTTCTCGCCGGTCCTGGGAGATCGAGGGCGTGACCGGATTGCAACGGTAATAAAAATAAATTGATAACAGGTTTCTGCGGATCTTAAAAATGTCCTTTCCACGTGTTAAGGCTTTAAAAGGTCTTAAATCATAATGTTATGGCATTAAATGTTGCATGCATTTCAAAAAGATGACTATCTTCCTCAGTACAAACATGTAAACATCCTTAAATCAAGATACATTTAACACGGAATTTTCTGATTATTGGCAATATTTGCTCTGGGTTTAATCATAAAGCATTTTGTTGTCTCCTTCCATTATTCCTTAATTGTCTTACTTAGGTCATTAAATTTACCTCACAAAACTACAGAAACCTGTGAAACCAGTGGATGCGTTTATTTTTTGCTTCTGTGCTGAAGCCACAGTATGATTTATAACATTAGTCTGTTTAAGTAAATGTGACAGAACAGCTGGTTACTACTGTGTGGACACTGTGTAAGGATGCAATCATCGTTTTGGCGGATGAATAAAATCTCTTTAGGCTCGCCTCTCGGTGTGTGAAATTGAGGAAGATGTGCAATTATTATTATTGCATATGACAATAGAAATAACAATGTGTAAATACAAGGTGCTTCATAAATTAATGAATAGTGTTATAGTGTTTTATTATTAACATACTCAATAACACAGAAATACAAAATATGTCCTTATCATGGTTTTAACTTTTTATGTATTTATTTAGCCAAGCTATGGATGTGGAAAATGCCTTGTGCTGAAAATGTTGTTAGGATTGAGTGTGTATTGGTGAATGGAACCATTTTGAACTTCATAGTAATTTTTTTGACCATTCTTTAGTTGTAGAGATTCAACGCAAACAATCAAATCAATATCACAAACATGATTGAGCACTGACAGGAAAAACAAAACAAAACACTTCGAATTAGGGTTACCTTTAATTATTCACCCCATTTGCAGGCCCGTTTTCACCTAACACACCCAGCACCAAGTTTCAGTACATTTAAAATGCGAGTGATACTTCTAACCATGTCAAGCCTAAACAGAAAATGGAATGAAAATGACTGAATTACAACACATCACATACATTTCAAAAGAGCATCCATTATCCGGGTGGATTATTTTCTCTGGTCAGGGTGGGACAGCGACTAGCTCACATTATAATGTGAATAATAGACAGGTGCTCAGAGGAGTGAGGAGGAAGAGCATATGAATTAAAGCGCAGGGCCCTTTCAAGCAGGTTAGGGTGCTTTACTGTGATATGACACCTGAGAATAGAACAAGCCGGGACAGCTGGCTGATAAACATGATTGGGATGTATTGAAAATGTTGTAGCTGCAAAAATAGACTGATATTTAGTGTTCTTTCTGTAGAAGATAAATGAAAAAGTTTGTCTGTAGGTAATTTAAGAGTAGATCCTGGATGTACTGCTCATTTTCCACTTAGTCACACTTTGTAAAAAATGTTATTTCAACCACAAACACATGCACAATCACAAATTCCGATATCAATGATGTAATACATCCAGCTCAGATGAGCGATTCCAGTGTGGATGTAATGTTAGATATTGTCTAATTAACTTGGGAGTTGTTTTTCTTTGTCCAGACCGTGCCTTTGCATGACCCTGTGTTCCTGTATTGTAGATGTAGTGCGAACCTTTTAATTATATAAATTTCCCTTTGCTTTCCCTCCACTTGAATTCTGCACAGAGGGGCGTGAATGTGTGAACTGCGGAGCCACCTCCACCCCGCTGTGGCGGCGGGACGGAACGGGCCACTACCTCTGCAACGCCTGCGGCCTGTACCACAAGATGAACGGCCAGAACCGACCCCTTATCAAGCCAAAGCGCAGACTGGTGAGTCGATGAGCCCTCCAGAATTCTTTCAGTTCCTCACACACGTGAGAAAGAGGGCTAAATAGGAGCACTGAGCAGAAAGCCTGAGCACAATTCCAGGAAAGTTATATTTTCCCTATAATCTTCCTGGAATTGTTTGTCGCTCTCACCCCCTGGTGATCCCCTACTCTGCCTGTTACAATACTGCTACTATTGCCATTGTTCCTGCTATCATTATTGCTTCTAGTTCTGATACTGTCACTGATACCAATGCCCATGCCGGTACAATTATCACCACTCCATACTAAGAGAAACCTGTTGCCACACTATTGTCTGAGTGCATCTGTTTAGATCTAGCAGTTTGATCTAGTTGTTCATTTTCTGGGGGTGTTTAGAAAGCCACATGCCATTGGTTTTGTTTTGTGTGGCTGGCTTATGATTCTGGCTCCATTTTAGAATCGCTGCCAGCATGATTATCTCGTTTAATCTTGATGAGATGTTTAAAAGCAGATTTTGTTCGTTTGATTTATCTTAATGGCTTTTTGCAAAACTAAAGTTTCAAGATTATTTTGCTGTTTACTTGAGAAATCATTAAGATGTGTGAAAAGTCAAAATTGATTATGCTTTGGTTATTAATCTCCGGTTTTTCTGTGGTTCATGGACAGCTTTAAAAGAAGGCCCTGTGCTTTTATTGAAATATAAATCATAATTCGTTGGAATAAAATACCTGGGACGGGTGACAGTTTTTTTCAGCATCAGGATACTGTGAAAACAGATGACTTTTCAAAGAATACAATCTATAGCTCCATTTTCCTTTTCACATAATCTTATTTTATCCTTTAGCAGGTGAAACTCTATATCTCTACCGCTGTCTCTTTATTGAGTCATTTTTGCAGTCTTTCAAAACATGATGTAATATTATATAGAGATTCATTTTGGAGACACAACAAGCAGTTTAATTGAGTGAGACCTCTTTTTCTATCAGCCATGCGTCATAATTTAATTTTCACTTGGCTAAGTGACCATCAGAGTGTAAATACAAGTGAGGGAATCTTATTTCCACACTTACATACTCAGCAGGAGAACCATGAGCCTTGTACTGAATTACAAATAGAGCGAGATATTCAAAGAGAAAATCAAAATATGAATTGTAAGACTCCTTAGTTCCTAATTATGATGATTATTTTTATTTTTAGCAGTGTAGGTGTAACATAGCTTTTCCAACATTTGAGTTTTTTTCCCCTTTAGTCTTTCTCTATATGTTCTCATGGTGAAAAAAACGCCACATGGTTTTCCATGGAGTCAGAGTGCTGGCCCATGCTTTTGCATTTTGGGCTGAAGTGTTTTCAGAGCGCTGTTCAAAGACCATCCAGTTGTTTCCTATCCGGATATCTGCCCGGGCCCGATAAGGAAGCCAGGCTCCCGGGTGTTTCCGTCTTCAACAAACCCGGCTGAATTTTCTCTGGCCCCGGCAGGCCCGAATGACATCTACTGTAAAGCGATTATCAGAGCACTATGTGTGAAGGGGCTGGGGCAGGGATTGGAAAATAAATGGATTTATACTATTTGCTCTCTTGTTTGTCATGCTCGACTGGCACTGAGTTGAAGTATCGGAATGTGTGTTTTTGTTGTCGTCTGCGTTTTGTTTAAATGGATTCATAGCGTCGTTTTTTTATTCAGATCCTCTTTTTACAAAAGCTCAATAGAAATTATGTAAATCGTTAACGAACACAAACTGCAAATGTTATAGGTTATGTGTCGGACTGCGGGGGAATTGCGTTGTATGCTTATAAATGTTATTCATTATATGTGAAAAAAATTATCCGTAATTGTCAAAAAGCGAACAGTGGATTGATGACCCTGTTTTGCAGTCGCCACGCCCACTGAAGCGTTTGATTCGTGGCATCAAGGCCGAGCAGTGTATCGAAACGTTATAAATTAATGATCTGTCTAATGTATTTACCCAAATATGGCAGAGCTTATTAGATACAGCTCAGAATAAAACGAATTTCATCAGGCACCGTTTTTTCTAATCAAGGCACAAATTGGAAAATTGAATTTGGCGTGTTTAAATAGGCTATATTCAATTAACCCAAGGCGACTCACTGGTAAGAGATTTCATATGTCCAGGCCGCATTTACTTTAATGTTATTTGGGGATAGTTTTGAAATGCTGTCTGGTGCAGAATACACATAGCATGAGTGAGTCATAATATTCGTCACCCCATCAGATTGTTATCATGAATGCATTTTCTTCAACCCAAAGCCCATGTAACCCCTGATTGATATTACAGTGTGGAAAATAGAAATGCAGGACTGAGGTTATGTAGTCCATTCAACGATTGGATTCGGTACAACAAAAAAAAGATCTAAAAAATAAGCCACAGAAGGCCTCGTGCTACTGTTTACAAAATCGGTGGGAAACAGTCAATGATAAAAAGGTACATTTACATACAAGCTTCCGCCACGTATATAAGATTGCTATTTCGACTTTGTAAGTGTGAGCAACTATGCAAAAGGCTCGCGACTATACATCTAAAAATGCTGGGTTTCAATACATCAGTGCTGGGTGTAAAATCGGGACAAACCCGCATTGGGTGTTTGACCAGCGTTGATTAAATGTTTTAACCAATTCTGAAGGAGCTAACCAAAACAAGGTAGGGTAAAAATACAACCCAATTGCTGGGTTTGTCCATTTTTTTACCCAGCACTGGGTTGTATTAACCCAGCATTTTTTAGAGTGTACGTTTTAAAATTGCTACAGCCTTTTTAGATGCCCACGGGATTGTTTAAAAATGTATACATTGTCGTTTTGGATAATGGACGCTTTCATTTAGGTCACAACATTGAATATTTTTGGGGGTTTTCTTGTCTACAGTCTGCTGCGAGGCGAGCTGGCACCTGCTGCTCGAACTGCCAGACAACCACGACCACTCTGTGGCGGCGTAACGGGAACGGTGACCCGGTGTGCAACGCCTGCGGGCTCTACTACAAACTCCACAACGTGAGTATTAAGAGCCGCAAACACTGAAAGTGACAGCGAAGTGGTCAAGTGGGCGGACAGCTTGTATCGATTGAGGAGAGAGAAGACTGAGACGCAAAGCCGGCTTTCCCTGTCAGCCAGAGCCCGTTGACCGTTTTCGTTTTAGATGAATCCAGCATTGTTTCAAAGGAGGGCGTTATTCCCAGGAGGGACGGCAGGGCGGGTCTGCCATTCAAGATACGGCGTCAGTTATAGGCTATCAATTCGGAGTTGTCTGAAACTAGCGTTTTTAATGTTAAGCTTGGCTGCGATCTATTTAGCAGACGAATTAATACATTTCACTTTAATGAAGCAAGCGAAACAAAGGAGGAAAGAAAAAAAAAACAGAACTGCGTGACAGCTGAGCTGCTGAATTGCTTTTTTCCCCCATGTTTAGTTTTCGTTTTAAATTCAACCCTGAGAGCATAAAAGACTACATTATACACTTTGATGTAGGCTTTAATTTGAGTAAAATACTACATCTAATAAATGCGTAATACAAAGAATTTTACAGAACATTTTCGGTGCCATGGATAGAAGCTATCTTAACATAAAAAAACAGGTTTTACTTTTTTTTATATATGAAACGCAAAAATTGTTTTATATGTGTGAAAATATATAATATAATAAAATGATAGATAATGACAGATTTGATTGTAATGTCATATAAAGATTCTAATCTATAGGCTACTGTTCTGGGGTGCATTTCCCTGAACGAACTATGGTTGTAGATGGGCTAAATAGCTTTTGGGAAACGCACCCCTGATCTACTGTTGCTGTGTTTTCCTGGTTAATTTTCTCAAACGTCCATTTAATTAACTTCTGCATGTAAAATGTATCGATACTTCTGTAAAACGTACTTCCTTTGTGCTCATCTTTAACCTACGCTATCTATTTTCTTATAGGTCAACAGGCCACTGACCATGAAAAAAGAGGGCATCCAAACACGCAACCGAAAGATGTCCAGCAAGTCCAAGAGGAGTAAACGATCTGGTGAGGGTTTCGAGGAGCTCTCCAAGTGCATGCAGGACAAGACCTCTCCGTTTGGCAGCGCCGCTGCTCTGGCAAGCCACATGTCACACATGGGCCACCTGCCACCGTTCAGCCATTCCGGACACATGCTGCCCACACCAACTCCCATTCACCCCACATTCAGTCACCCTCACCATTCCAGCCGCTCTCCCGCCTGGGCCGAACCTCACTGAACACCCACGCTTGCTCGCATCCCCTCGACAGGGGCCTTGCGTTTGCTCCTCCATACTGAAAAAATCTCCACGCATAACCCCTCCCCTCCCGTAAAGAAATCTTCCACAGGTGAGGGACGCGAAGGGGTTCGTGTCGGGTTCGTTCCTGCTTGGACACTGCCGACGAAGGTTTCATCTCATCAACAACCACGTCAACTTGTATAGAGGACGGTTCACACGTTTAAAAAGCACCTCTCCCTTCTAGACACTGAGGACCCTCACAGACAGAGCAGAGGGAGAGAGAGCTGTCTTTACTTTTAGCTTTTCGTTACATTTTACTGAGTCACTTTGGTACTGTCCTGAAAGAGAGGATGTGTCTTTGCAGATTCACTGTGGCAGTTCCTTTGAGAACGGCCTCCTCAGAAACTCTCTAGTTAAGGACTAGCTCTGACTCTCTGCATACATGATGAGTCAAAGACAGAGAGACAAGACCACTAAGTTTATCCCTCCTAACATGCTGGAATACACCCCCCTTGGGCATGATTCCCTCTGAATGGACTCTATGGATACGACATACAAGTAAAGAAATGTTTATTAAAGTTCATTGTTGTTATCGTTATTATTATTATGATAATTTATTTTCACTCTTTATCTCTTATTTCGCTTTCCTCAGAACACATTGTTATATTATAAATATTATTTGATTGTTATTGATTAAAAAAACACTGACCTATCCTAGCCAAGGCGATGTTGCTGAGCTGTACGTTTTTATCATTTTCCATTACACAAATAAAGGAAATAAAGTTTTAATACTTAATCTTTTCCCTGAGTACTTTCTTGCTAACATTATGTGAAAGCAAAGTACAGTCAATCTTCTTCTTAGATGGAGACATTTCTGTGGCTACAGGTGGGTTTGGTCATTTATGTTTCTGATTCCAGGGCATCGTTTTTCCAAGCAGTTACTGTAGTTTAATATGAGAAATGCACACAAATGCCAAAACATGCACGAGGCCAAATACAAACACACCCAAGTGCTCGGATACGCTGCTGTTCCATTTACTATGTGTCAGAGGGAATTTCACCTAGGCATCGCTGAGCTCTAGACGGTAAGCGATATCAGATGCACACACTAAGTGCTTGAACTGCAGTCCGTCTGGGGAAGAAGGAGACCTCTGTGGCATATAAGCCCCCTGGGGTGCTTCGGTTTGACCCAGACAGCAGTCTCCAAACACTAGAATGGGGGTTCCAATCACATGCAAATGCGAAAGGCCATACTGTACAGAATGCATTTAGATAGACAAATTTGTATTCCCTGTGTCCTCCTTTTCATCTGACCTACTCAACCCCCTTGCTTTTGGCTTGTCTTTCTGGAGCCAAAGGAAAAGTAAGCAAAAGGACAGCAAGTTTTTTTGGTGGGAGAGAGAGAAATTGAGACAAAAAAAGAGAGAGAGAGAGAGCGAAAGGGTGAAGAGGAAGGAAAGGCAATCAGTCCAGTCCATGAACAAACACATGGGGGGCAGTTTGGAGCCTTCTCCCCAGATGTGCTGCAGCAGCTGGAGGCTTGCAGGAAAAGCTTTACCCGGTCTCATTTTCAAGATATTGAACCCAGTGCGGCGACTGAGGAAACCATCAGCCCAGCCAACAGTTAATGAGAGACCCAACAAAAGCAAGCACAGTGAAGAGGGCGACGTCAGGTCAACACTGAATCTTGCACAAGTGAAGATATGCCCAAGCCCCAACACATGATCACACACCCCTCTTTTGTGTTTATTAATCTATTCGATGATACATTAATGGGGTTATCCATCGTATCGGGTACTTGATTAATCTTTTTGTGTTTGCTGAAAGGAAATCACTAGGTTTTCTTAAAGGCTTAGTATACCCCAAAATAAAACTGCTTTCATCATTTACTCACCCTAATTTTATTCCAAACATCATATTTCCGTTCATCTACAAAACACAAAAAAAGTACATAAAATCATCGTAATTGAGAGGATTAAACAAGTTCTTCTGAGGAGACACGATGCTTTATATTCTGACAGATTTCATTAGGATTTAGTAATATATAAAGACGGATCAAGCACACAAACAAAGCACATCAAATATGGTAAACAGAAGCTCAGCTGTACTTGCTTGATGCGTGAGAACAAAACTCATCAATCAAACATGTTTGAGCTTCTGTTGAACACATTTTGGAAACGGATTCCTGTTGAACTTGTGAAGCCATAAGCACTTTTTAAAATATGTATTTGTGGTTTATATATAAATCACAAATTTGTCATCTATTCACCTTCATGTTGTTCCAATCCTATGAGACATTCTTTTGAGACAGGATGCAAAAAAAGATATTTTGAAGAATGTTTCAAGTGTTGTTTGTGATACTAAAACAAAACTGGATTTCCAAATCTGAAATTGAATTTTAGACAACTTTTTAGACATTCACTTAGAAATTTCACTTGTGAACTCAAAACATTTTTATCAAGTATCAAATTATCTCGAAGAAGCAAATTGTTGAAGTTATTACTTCTTTAATTACACTACTTTTGTGTCAACAACTGCCTAATTTGTTTCTATTTTTATTTCTCAGTAGGAATTTATGCGAAACATCTCAGAAAGTTAATACTTAGATGGCAAATAACACAATATGTTTCCAAAAAAAAAGAGAGAGACTAAAAATACTAGAAACCTGGGAAAATATTGGCCCCTAGATAACTGAGAAGTATCTTAAATGTGAAAGAGAATCTTCATAAAGGACACAATATTAAAACACAGATAGAAAAAACTGTGTGTTGTAGTCTTTGTAGCAATAGTCCATGACTGTAACTGTTCAGCTGCATTCCTGCTGTGTGTTGCAGTTGTAAATGCAATGGGCTGTTTTGTTTGTATGTGTGTGTGTGTGTGTGGAGTGGATTGTGGGTGGTTGTTGTTCGCGTTGGAAGGCTCCAGAGCTGAAAAATCATCCAACGGACTCCAAACAGGGCCAATTCTGAGGGAACTAGCTGTCTTCCCCAAAATAATAATGGGATCGGGCTGCGTCAGAGAGACGGGAGAAGGAAAAAGAGAAGCTTTATTCAGCGTAGAGGCTGAGGCACCGTGACGTGCTCACGTGGTTCCACGTGTGTCCTTGTCCTCTCCGTCCCCACATGTGTGTTTTCAAATGGAGTAAGTGGTTTGTTCTTACGCATATGTGCATTTGGCCATGTTCAGAGTGGAATATACAAATACTGCACAGTATAGACTGTACACTATTTTACAAAAATAGCATAGTAATTATGCAGTATATAATGCAGTATCGATGAAATGCAGTATCTATGAAGTATAATATTGTCCATGATAAAGAATATAATCTAGTTAAAAGTGTGCTAATGTACTCTTTGTATTCATATTGTTTTCATATGGTGCATATTGGTCACACCACATGACTTTGATTTTGTGGCCAAACTGTTTTTGAATATTAAAGGGATAGTTCACCCAAACATGAAAATTCTGTCATTAAATACTCACCTCATGTGTTTACACGGAACACAAATTAAGATATTTTTGATGGAATCTGACAGCTCTCTGACCCTCCCATATGGCACTTTTCCCGCATGGTACGGCCGGTACCGCTCGGACGTATATGGTTCACTATGGGGTTTTCACATGGGGATACGACCTGGTACATGGTACTTTTTTAGTACCACCTCGGTTGAGGTTCCAAGTGAACCGTACCGTTACCAAAACGTGATGTGTTAACTCTGCTGATCACGGATTGGCCGGGGAGAATCGTCACTACCTGCGTCACTGATCTTGCGACACAAACACAACAGAACCGTTAAATTTAAATCAGCACAGCCAGCGAGGATCGCCCACGCCCCTGTTGACTTACGCGCGACCCCTTTTTTCCCCCCCCCCACCCGTGGACGCTGGTCGTTGTCTGCTTGAGGGAGATCTTCCCGCGTTCCTTGTCGTTGGCGGCGTGGCATCCCGCGAAGAGTGCCTGGAGGGCCGCCGGCCTGCCGCCTTTTGTTCCATACCTCCCTGGCCGCCCTGTCCGCGGTCTGGCAGTCCGTGATCCGTGCCGATTTGGAGCCCCCCCGCGACCTGCGGCCCTACCGTCCTGCGCCCGTGCGCGCCGCGATTGTGTGGCCCCAACTTTCCACCACGAGACAGGCGCACGTTGGCCACCACTCGCCGCGCTAACCGACGCTCCCCGCTCCTCAGCCCCGTCGCTTTTGTCTCTACTTCCCGGTACCTCATCCTCCTGTCCTCCCGGCCTTACCCCGTCATTCATATTACGAAGCTACTTTTGGGTTCACGTTGTGCACAAGCCCCGCAAAAAACATACGACCTTTATTCGAAACAATTCGTTCGCTACCGAGTCAGTCCTAGCGCCATTTTGGAGAGTATCCACTGAACGCAAACAGCGTATGTTGTTCTGTGTCAGCCGCACCACAAGGATACGTTTTTCTACTTGTTTGTGCTTTGATTTGAACGAAAAACAACGTATCCGCGGTTCCCTGCATGCATTGATATGTACGAGCGGTCAGCTGAGGTAACTGCTGTGTGGAAGGTAAAAGTTTATGCATGATCAGCCAGGTTTCTAAAATGTTCATTTAGTGGCCTCTGACAATAGTAAATCATGCATGAGGCGAGGGAAACAGCTTTGTGAGATGATAGCAAAGAGACGTTCAAACTATCCGATGCTAGGTCACATAACAAATGACAAAAATCATTGGAAGACGTATGTAGGTAGTCCAAATGTTAGTCATTGCAACGTTCATTACTAAAAAGACACTTTTAGCTCACAACTTAAGACTTATTCAGAAGAAGTAGCTATTAGAAAGTATGCAGACAGCGTTTTTGAATACAAATGGCTGCAAAGAATCATGGGACAATAAACCATAAGATTAACGTGACACATGGATGCTAGGTAAGATCATGAAGAGTATTCTACAATAACAACAATATTTTACTTCTAAATTAAGACACCTAAATTATGACTAAAAAGTCGGCGGACCTTATAACAGCACGATTATATAGTATAGCGGAATGAAAGCATGGAGACTTATGACTAAAGCTTCAGAAACAGCATGGTGGCCTCTCGTCTCCGAGCCATGAGAGCTTTATGAGCAACAATCAAGACGAGTCTCCCCTTCTTTTCATCCTCTCATCCTTCCCTTCCCCTCTCCCTTCATCTCGCTCTCCTGCCCTCCCTCACTCCCTTCATGTATTTGTTTATGTATTAAATTGAATTAAAGGAATCAAAAGGTGGCGGGGGCCGTGCGCACACAGACTCGAGTTATGGAGCTAAAGATGAAAGCGTAAAGAAGCGAGGAGAGCGGTTCAGCCGCAGGTCTCTAGCAATGCACAGGGTCAGACGCTTGACCTCATACAAACTAAACACGTTGTGCCCTCCCTTTCTCTTTTGTTCTTTCTCATTTTCTCTGTCTCTCTTTTTTGGTCACTATTTCTGCAGCCCGCCAAGGAAATAAGGAGTTATATCCTAAGAGGAGAGCAAGGAATTTTGCTCATTCCTAAGGCATTTTCATTGTCTCCAGAATAAAACTTTTTATGTGTATGTGTGTCAGTGGTTTAAAATAAAGTGTTTTCTACAACGCCTGTTCTTGTTCTGCGAGCACTCATGTGACGGCACCAAGCATATTTGCTTTAGACAAACTATTTTACTAGATTTAACCAAATTTAAAAACACAAACACTGACGTGACCCCGGCCTCCACTGCGTTTTATTATAGATAGACACTAGAGAAAGAAAGAGGAAGGACAACCTTTTCACTCTTGGGTTCTCTGTTGGAACCACTGCAAAGGTCACAGGGCTCTTTCTGATGATGGTGGGGCATCCCAGATCACACACTCACACCCTCACCTACACAAACACACACGCACGCAAATCACACATTGCATTAGTTAGGTATTATTAGCTGAACTTCCTCTTTCAGGTCTGACATAAATTCATAGAAATATGGTCCCTTGGTAATGAAATGCCAAGCAAGGGGTGGAGTAACGGTAACTATGTTCAATGGCCTGAGAAACGTAAGTAGGAGGGTACGGTGGTTACCGCATGTGTTCTTCCATTGTTTCTCCCCCAAGAGACACATTCATAAACACACATTCACATAAAAATACATACATTGGGGTCCAAAAGTCTGAGACCACAAATCTGGGATTCAAAATATAATATTTCTATTATTTCACTATTTCTAGGTCATAGTGCAAATTTGTGACATCTCCTTTGATGGCCTGATGTTCTTGGATCATCTGGAGAACATGATCATCAGGTTTAGAGTTTAGAGTTCAGCTTTAGTGCTGCTGTCATTAAAGTCATGACGTAATGGAAGTAGTGACAGTTAATTTTTTCTGTAATGTGACGTACATCCGAGTGAAAACAGTGGATTCTTGACAACAGTTGTTGGTTGGATGGAGGCAGATCTGAATGCAAGCTTGCAGTCGATTGTATGAAAGGGGCGGGGTTTACGCTGACAAAATGATTGGTGAAGTCCTTCATACATTAACATAGAGAAGTCTATCATTTCAGTAAAAAGATCAAGTTACAACATTTTGATTCAAAATAATGGGTTACACTTTATTTCGATAGTCCTCTTTAAACATTCTACTTACTATAATGTATTTTGCAACTACATGTCAACTAACCTCTAGTCGAGTTAGTAGAGATGTTAGGGTGTAGCATAAGTTGACTTACTTGCAAAGCTACTTATAGAACAATTATAGAATGCTCGTACAGTAGCATGCTGTTGGAGCACATCCAACATAAGGTTAGATGCTAGTATGTAGGAGTTTATTACTACCCCGTATGACTGGTAGTTAACATGTAGTTGCAAAGTTATGAATAGTTAGTAGAATGTCTAAATTGGACTAGGAAAATAAAGTGTTACCGATTTATGAATTAAGAACAAAAAAGAAATGATGCACAGATGAATCGCAGATAGAGTGAATAGATAGGGAGACTTTTAATTTCATTTCAAAATTTTCCATTTTCATTTCATGCCAACTTCACAGAAAGGGAGAACAAACCAAATGTTAATATCTGAAATTCATGTTCATTTTTGAATGCACTCAGGTTGTTGAGATGATAATATGATCTGTAATTTAAAACAAAGCAAAATAGAAGTATTTTTAGTGTTGGGTTTTTGGACTAATATACTAACCTTTCCTGCTGAATAGAAAACTGGAGGAAGCTGGTCCTTCATACTGAAGGCCAGGACAAAGCCAAGTAAAAACTGCAGCTCCTCTCTCATTGCCCTTTACTGTTATTCCTCTCTAGTTTCCTTCTCACATGTAAGGCAATTGTTTATAACTTGCAGAAAGGGCGAAAGGGAAAGTTACAAAACTACAGCTACCAAAGTATTTATTCATCTGAATGCAGGAAGAAGACAGGGAAGCACTTTTGGTTTCACTTATGATGACTGGCTGATGAGATAATGCATTAGAAGCAAATGTGAGGGGTGCTGGCTCATATAAAAAAAATTCTGACACAAAAAAAGAAATTTTGGGTGATTGCTAAGGTGTTCTGGGTGGTAGCTTACCATCCAATAAGATAAGCCCATCACAGAGTCTTTATAATATTATGGTCTCTAGCAATAAATCAGGTTTAATGTATGCCTATGTTTTTTCTTCTTTCTCTCTCTACACGTTTTATCTGCCAAGCAAACTTTGTAATTCTGATTGCTTATATAGCACATTTTTCTTCAGTCAGCATGATTAGAGGTAGTATTCATACTTGTAAGACAAAAATACTAAAGATTGGGGGTTTATTAAAATCCATTAATGAGCAACAGTGATGCTTGACTTAACAAACACCTCTAAAAACAGCGATAAATGATTCATTTACATGCAAAAATAAAATTCCCAAAACAAAGATCATCAGTAGAGATCAGAGAATCTGTGATTGCTTCTAAGAAAAGTATTTCAGGAACAAACCAGATGCAGGTATCAGGATGTCACTTTCTTTCCGTTCTTCCCCCCATTCTTGCACCCTTTCTTTCTCACTTTCTTTTCACTGATTTATAGTATACTTACAATATGCTTAAACCAAACCACTATACCCCCAACAAACCCCATACTGCTGGTCTTGAACCCTGCAGAGCACATTCCTCACACGCGCACACGTGTGCACACACAATCTCACAAAACAGGAAGTGAAAACATTAAGCAGGAAATACTTGTATTGCATTATTAGATATGAATAAGCCCCAAATTGGGTCAAAATTGTGTAAAAGCAGGGAAATACAATATATATATATTCTAATTTTTTTTAAATGGTCCATGGCTGACTGATTGTCACACTTGGTTGTGCGAGCCTGCTTTGCAAAGACAATACATCTGTACAGCTCAGAGATACAAAGGATGAAAGAGAAACATGTCATGTAGAGAGAAGTGAAAAAGATAAAAAGGAATAGAGAGTAAGGGTTTCACATAAATACTCGTGGTTAAGGGCCACCTTTATTACTTTTTTTGTGGTTTTCATATTGGGTGATTATGTGATATTTTTACAACAAAAAAAAAGAAAAAAAAAAACAAAAAAAACAAAGAGGAAAACAAAAAAAGGAGATTCTGAGTACTCAGAAGGTTTTGTGACACCCATTTTCCCCATGTTTCCCTAATTCTTGTGTCAGTATGTAATGTTTTGTAAATCCATAATCATGAAGCTTCAAGGCTTATAATGTGAAGTCGACAAGGTCCAAATTTTGCATTTAATATAAATGTCCACATCTCTCACATCATTTACATACATTTTTGAGTTGACACTGGATAAGTTTTAATTTTGAACCCTGGTAAAAAAAAATCATAAAATATACTCAGACACTATCCAAAAACTTTTTGTTTCTGCCAATGTTAAGTGAAAAACCCCTACAGAAGAGGCCTGTGCTTGACTATAAAAAACAGTCTAAAGTAAGAAGGTGTGGTCCTGGTCCTGACTGTGCTCTGTGAGAAAATGGGTCAGCGTGCCCACCTGGGACAGGAGTATTGTTTCCTTTCTCTACACCGAGAAAGCCAGAACTGGAATCTTTCTTTGGAGGAGGCTCATACAGAAGCTGCGAGACAGCCAGCATCACATTTCTTTCTTTTTTAACTTTTGAAAACAGCTACTAACAGTCGAGTCAATCATTATGTAGTGATAATCATGTAGCTGACAATATTTTTTTCTCCAAAAACAAGCAAACAATTCAGACACTGATATAATTACCGTATGCATCTGAAATTTGACACTGGGATGGTCTTGGGATGTTGCATAAACATCTTTGTAACAAATTACACATCTACAATTTTGTCAGTTTTGTGGATTCTGGAATGTTATGGTGATACAGTACACCTAATGTTTTGTTTGTCATGTTTGATTTATGTGCTCGTAATCAGTTGAACTCACTGTCAAACAAAAGTCAACACAAATATTTGCTTCGCTGGAGATTTCCTGGAGCTTTTTTGCTATTGAGTTAGCATTTGTGTTCTTAGGCTGACAAAGTAGAAATGAGTAACCTTTTCTGTTATGTTTATGCTCAACATCCCTCTCCACAAAACATTAAAGTTTATATTGCATCCATTACAGAACATCATTTGTTCATCAGAGTGCACTGTGCGTATAAAATAATGAATTGTATAGTACATGAAATTGATCACTTAGTTTGCTGTTTAATTTAAAGTCGGATGTTAGATTTTCCTAGTTGTTATGTTTCCAACCCTAAAGCATGTTAAGGAAAGAAAATGGCAATGTTAAACATTAGCTTAGCAATTTTTCAAATGTCAATAAAGAAGTCTGCAGAGGATAAAAGATGTTGATTGTGTATGATTATCCACAATGGTGACAAATCAGCTAAAAAGATCAATATGTACACAAGTTAATGTATGAGCAATAGAGCTAATCACTGAAGCTTGTCAACTCTGGATGACACAATTTAATCTATTTCCAGTCTTTCTTTGAGTATTGACATTAATGCTTGTCTTGTCAGTGCTAGCATTGCAGCTATTAATGTTTACATATAGTCAACAAAGCATATAGTCAAATGTTTACATATAGTCAACAAGTTGAAAGCACCCTTATGTAGCAAAGCAACTACTCATTTGTATTTCTCCTGAAAGAACAAATATCGAGGCTAGCATTGAGGCCACTCTCACCTGTGAGAGGTAACATTTAGCAGCTTCAGCAGTATTCATATGTCCCACTTGAGACCCTCTTGCATTCAATGCATCCTCGTGGGACAGACAACATTCAGGCCTTCTTGTTCTTTTCTAAGTCAGACAAATTCATCCCCACTGTCTGTGCACAAACAGGCACATTCATCTGGATGTCCATTGACAGAGCAAAGGGGGCAAGTGCTAATGCCAGAACAGGCTCAGGGGAGTGTTAGTCTGGACGGCCCATCCCCGTCCGCACCCCATGTGCTTTCACCATCAGGTAACTGGAGAGGGTGAATCTAGGCCAGCCTGGCACATTGCCGAAGTTAGGGGTGGGGGGATCAAGGGGTACAGGTCCTGGGGCCTCATTTATAAAACGTGCGTACGCACAGATTTGATCGTAGAGTGTGCGTACGCAAAAATCCACGGCAACGTTCATATTTATAAAAACGGTCTTTGACGTGGAAAAGTGCTTAGTGTCACGTCAGGGTCTGAGCAGACGTACACACTTTTGTTTGCCTGAGTGCTGCTGGTTTTTGGAAATATAAGCCATTCTTGTCGCTTGTAAAGATTTGGACATTGCTCTTTTATAAGTCAAGGACATTAATTAGACATTGTTTACAGGGTCGGAGATCTGAAACTGTTCAGCTGCGCACAATTTCAAGATCATTGCAATTTATAGATTTCACACCTAAAAGAGAGGCGTACGCACGTTTTCTGTGCGGACGTTCGTTCTATGAATCACACGTACGCACTTTGAGAAATGATCGTAAAATCAAATTTAGGATTCTTTCTACGCAGTATTTTATAAATGAGGCCCCTGGTGTCTGTCCCCAAGAGAGTTTAGTGGGACCAGCTTGAAAAGGGAAAGCAATTTTCAGAGACCCTTCTTTCAGCAATTCAAAAGGTGGGGATGAAAGCTTTTCTTTAAAGAACTGTTTCTTGGAGTAGGATAATTTGGCAAGGAAGATCGATTTGGATTATTGCTGTGTAAGTTCATGGAGAACTGACCAAATGGGCTTGCCTTAGAACTTAGAAGCCTTCTAGCCATCCCTCATTTAAGCCATCTTTGGCTCTTAAGCCATGCAGAAGAGCAAGGCAGCACAGGTAAAAAACCTCTCCAGACAAAACACATCCCGTTGTTTTTCCACACTTCTGCTTTTGTTGTGTCTGGTATCTGTGCTGTTCTCAAGACCCCCTATGTCTTGAGTAGCAGCACCACTACAGAATTCATACTTGCAATCTAAGCATTCAGCTTCCAAAAACAAACAAACAAGCAAAAAACCTAAAAACAGTTAAAAAAAGTTCTCATCTAACTCACAGACCTTTACTTTAATGAGCCTGACCTTCAATGGCCCCACCAATAAACATTGCAGTTGCTTAATAATGGAGCACTTTTACAAAAAAGTTTTCCAGATGGAAGCCTTCACTCTTGGCTTTCAGCATGGCGACATTCATGGCTGCATCTTCCTCCAGAGCAAGAGCATGGTTATGACTCTTACATACTCTAGGGCCATGTGCATATGCTTGCTGGGCTGGCAGACGCCAGTCTCTGTGAGATTAGAGCACTAATCAGTGATGCTGAGGGTGCTGGAAAGGTTCTATCTCACAGGGAAATCACTATGAAAACCTGTCTGCTCTCTCATTCGCTCAGTGGGATGTTGCAACTCCAGCATCTAGTGGGCCTTATCTCCACAAAGCAGATTGCAGAATTTGATATGCATCTGTGAAATGGTCGGAAATGACAGTCTCCGAAAAAACTACATGATGAGTCAAATGGTGTGTCTCAACATCACCTCTCTTTTTCTTTTTCTTGCTAATCCTTTCACTCTCTCTTTCTCATTCTGATCACATTCAACATCTAATCTTTGATTCAGGAGAGAAATATAGACCAAGCAGATAATTTTCCCCAGTAAAGGAGTGTGCACAAATGAAGGCAAATACAGACACTCAGTAGATGCACAGTGTATGTCCATGGGTACATGTGTTTGTGCATTCAAATTACTTGTAGAGCACATGAAGATTGGCATCAGTTAGATGCCATCTTTTTCTCCAACATGAACATGGTCACTGATAAGAGTTTGTCCTCGTCAGCACGACACACTAGCAGCACCACAGGGCTTTATCGCAGGTTGGGAGTGTGTTATAAGGTGTTCTTGGGCCTCTATCAAAGTACTATCTGAAATGATAAGCAATCGGAGGGTTGGGGTTATGATTCGAAGTGTGCATTTGGGTGTCTGTAAGCGTGATAGTGTCTCAACCACGAAATACCTAAAACTGCACATTTATACATGCATGTTAGGTGATACTCTCCTTAATGTATACCGGCCATTTGTGAGTTTATAGCCCAGGAAAGTAATAGTCACCCATGCACCACCTTTAGACCACCCTGAGAAAGCATATCAAAGTGCTCAGAGCCGAGATGAAAGGTAACACACTGAGGTCATTAGAATATTAGTCCATCATGTAGGAAGGGCAGCGTAGAAAGAGGGATGCTCTGGCAGTTTTAATTTGCTCTGCAGCATGCTCTATAAAAGGAAAAAAACTGTACACAACAATGCAGGGAGATAGGCTCTCCAAACAAGGCAAAACAAGATCATTTTACTACTCCCACTGCACAAGCTCCCGGAGCCACGAGCAAAGCTGCCCCAGGGTCAACTCCCAACTACCCCTATTTCAGCCATGATATCACAGGCCACGGAGGTTGCTGAGGAGCGTGCATAATGCCATGGGTTGCACAGTGGATATGCAGCTAGAGGTCAACTATGGAAAGAGAGAGGGAGAGAGACAGACAGACAGACAGAACTGCAAAGAAAAATTAGAGGGCCTTTTGATTAGTTTCCTTGGCATAGAACCACCAGGGGGGGGGGGTGTAAGGAATGTAGGCAAGAGGGGAGAGAGAAGTGACCGAGAGAAGAGAGGGACATAGAGAAAGAGAAGAACAGTGGAGACTACAGGACTTGCTGAGTAAGACTGGTCTCTTGTTGATTAATTTCCTCTTGAGCTAGTTCTGATTCCCCCTTGTATAAAAGTGTTCATTTACACAATGAGAGCACATACTGGTCAACTGTTCCTACCCCATGGCCACTATAGAAAACCTTCAATAAATCCCTGGTTCATTGAAGCTGACTAGTAGCCCATGTTTCATGATTCAACATTAATGTAATTCTAAGGTAAGGTAGACATATTTGGTAAGGTACACAAAGCTGACTGCATTAAGAGATGTTCAAGCTGCCAAAGATTTTGAGTGTCAAATTCGAGCAACTGGAAGGCATTCCTTTGTTGAACTGTTGAGGTGACATGAGTAACTAAGACCACTGCTGATGGAACTCTTTTAAAAAGAGTGATGTGACTACTACCAATGAGACATAGCAAAGTTCTTACCAGGTCAAGAAAATATGATCTCTTAGCCTATTTTACATTCTCTGCACTGGCTACCTATTAAGTTACGTATCATTTACAAAATATTATTACTTGCCTATAAGGCCCTTAATGGTTAGCTCCTGCGTACCTAACTAGTTTTTTACCACGCTACAATCCATCACGCTCCCAAAGGTCACAAAACTCTGGACTTTTGATAGTACCTAGGATATCAAAGTCCACTAAAGGAGTTAGAGCTTTTTTCGAAAAACATTTGGCTCCCGAACTCTGGAATAGCCTTCCTGATAACGTTCGGGGTTCAGACACACTCTCTCTGTTTAAATCTAGATTAAAGACACATCTCTTTGGCCAAGCATTCAAATAATGCATCTCATAATCTTTTACTGCAGTCATACTCTTTTACTGCAGTTATATCTAATCAAATGCACATTATTATTTTTTAGTTTGGGTTAAACAAATCAATTTTCAGCAGCTACGCTAATTATGTTTGTAGTTGTTTCTCTGTTTAGGATTTTACACAAGCTTCAGTCTGGATCCAGAACACCTGAGAAGAGATGATGCAACCCCTCAGAGGACCTCAGATGATGCCAACCCTGAAACAACATACAGAACTACCACATTTTGCTATAAGTTTGATTGCATCATATAATAATTGCTGTTAATATTATTCATCGTCTGTTTTATTACGTCTTATATTGATTTTTCCTAACTGCTGGTTTTGTCTGGCCAGAGGATAACTGGCCCCCGACTGAGCCTGGTTTCTACCAAGGTTTTTTCTCCATTCTGTCCCCGATGGAGTTTTGGTTCCTTGCCACAGTCACCTTTTGCTTGCTTAGTTGGGGACGCTTAATTCCCAGTGATATCGTCGACTTGATTGCAAAGATACTATTTAAGCTGAGCTGGATGATGACATCATTGAATTCAATGATGGACTGCCTTTAACTGAAAATTTTTTGTTTACTATTGTCATTTTGCATTATTGACACTATTTTCCTAATTAATGCTGTTCAGTTGCTTTGTCACAATCTGTATTGTTAAAAGCGCTATATAAATAAAGGTGACTTGACTTCATGTGATATGCTGCCTACAGTTGGGCACAACAGGAATGCTTACCAGCAACCAACAGTAGACCAACTTGCCCTTCTCCAGGGATTCTCCATTGTCAGAGTGAACGCCTCATTGGAGGGGCTCAAGCATAAGGCTCAACTCAAGTTCCTCACTGGACTTCGTTAATTACTTTGGAAAGTTCAAATGAATAAATAATAGAAATAAAGGTGGTGTTGGGGAGGTAAGATTTACACGATTTACACTTGTAGGACATGTTCATGGATCAACAACCTTTGTACTGAAATAACAGTCTTAGTAATTAATCACTGCCCTCTGATATTAGGGCTAGGTAAATCTTGGGGCTTGGGTTAGGGTAAGGAGCAACAATCTTACCAACCATTCATTGCACTACAGGGGTGTCCAATCTTGCTCCTGGAGGGCCAACATCCTGCAGAGTTTAGCTTCACCTGCTCCAACACCACTCCTAAAAGCTTCTAGTGATTTTAATAACTTTATTAGCTGTTCAGATGTTTTAATGAGGGTTGTAGAACTAAACTTTGCAGGACATTGGCCTTTCAGGAGCAGGACTGGACACCCCTGGATTAGGGTTTGTGGGCTGGGATTAGGGCTGTTTGGTTGATATGAATGTTGCTCCAGGACCAACAAAGAATGTTAATGTCCTACTTAGGTAAGTGTTGTGATGCAAAGTTGTAAAGAGTGCTGCAAGAATTGTCAACCATTTATAAATTCTTGCATTATGATTAACAGGATTAGGTGATTATGATTCACTTAAATGTTTGTTTGACAACTTGAAGATGCATGCTTGACTGCATGGAAAAATGTATTGTCTGTTTAATAATGTGGATGAACATTTATCCCAGATTAAAATGCTGTTTAATCCCGACTGTGTAACTGTAAATCACCAGAAAACAACCAAATTTGAAGAAGCTCAGTTTCATTGTAATGAGGCAAATGGCAGTTGCCTGAAAATTCTGAAAGGCCTGTAAGTAGACCAAAGAGAGGAACTTTATTCACAAATAAACTCTTTCACCTCTTACAGATTCCCACTTATACACAGCTTGGCATTGTCCCCTTCTGATGTTCAATTCAAGCATCACATACACGCACACACACCAATGTCAGGCCCATTTCACAGTGCGTCCTCAGCCTCCTCTGTGTGTGGCCGGGGGGCAGCGATCACTCTATTGCTGTGTAAACACTGGGACACAAGCTCACACCCTCTATCTGATTAATAGACTAAGAACATTGAACATGACAGCTAAGCCAAGCCTGCAATATCCATCAGCATACAGTGCAAAAGCTCTGTTCGTTTCTCCTACTTCTCTATATTGCTTCATTGTTCTTCACAGAATCAAATTTAATTAGGGTGCTCAGGGTTTTTTATTTTTCCAATATACAAACTCTTAGATGAGCTAATTTAAAAATCCAGGATGATGTGTAAGAAATGACTTTGTTTTTATTTTTGCCTTTATTAGATAGTCGGAGAGTAACCTGGAAGAAAAGTGGGAGAGAGAATAGGGGACAGATCAGAAAGGACCACTAGCCAGGATACAAACTCTGGCCACACGAAACATAGCTGAACTGTGTGGCTCAAAGCTCCAACAGGACAGTTTTCAAAGTTATTTTTTAACCCTCCTATAGTGCTAAGACATCAAACCCAAATTTACTCAATTTATTTAATTCTTAGATAAAGTGTTTACTCAATTCATAAATGTACCATGGGTCAGAGACCCCTCTTACATATTTTTCCTGTCCTCAAAATGTACTTTTAAAATGTTTTCTTTTTTTAAACTAACAGTTACGCAATTTGAGTAAAAATAAATAATAAAGAACCTTTACATCCATTGTGTCCAGTCAATATAGAATCATTTTTGCTAAAACTTTATTTATAAATGAATTATGTATTACTTTATTTATTGACATATTTAATCAGATATATTTTTGGATCAAATATAACTTACAGGAATAGTTAAAATATTTAAAGTTACATAACAGGCTGAAAAGTCCCCAAAAGACCACAGTTGGAATAGTTTTTTATTTTTTTAAAGATATGC
Organism: Sinocyclocheilus anophthalmus; assembly: GCA_018155175.1. Taxonomy (NCBI): domain Eukaryota; kingdom Metazoa; phylum Chordata; class Actinopteri; order Cypriniformes; family Cyprinidae; genus Sinocyclocheilus; species Sinocyclocheilus anophthalmus. Next base: position 3,676 of record JADLZN010006703.1, on the reverse strand, counting down.
TTTTGTTTTTTAAGCAATATTCAGGTCTAAAGAACCATATTAAAGTAGTCCACATTCTGCTTCGTACAGTTTCTCTAGAACACAGCTTTGTTTTAGTTTACCATAAACGTATTAGCAACTCATGTTACAAAATCATGTGATTATGTATTTACAGCATGTTATCATGTTAATGTCTTTCTCGCTGTTTTGCTTGGTTGCTCAATTGGAATGACACTGCAATGTCTAAAGATCTCGAATTGTGTTTCACAATCATGGGGGCACAATATTTTCTTCAAACGACATCTTCCAAGATCAGTTGTGGAGTAAAAAGCTCAAATGTGTGAACTGAAAGCTATTCTGTAGCGAAAGGAGACATCAGTTCTGTCTTTTTATCTCTGTCATGCTGAAAGACGATTGGGAAATTGGCTTAACAAACCAGTGGTGAATGGTAAACCCTTATTTACAGACAGGAGAAAGGGACATATGAGCAATGCAAAAGAACACAGACACATAGTCACGCATGCATTGCAGTGTTCCACTTCACCTCTCTATAGCATGCAATATATGTAGGCCTGTGTGTGTGTGAACATGACATGAAGACGCCAGACTGGTCCATGTCAACAGGACCGAGGCCTTTCGACACACAAAAGTACGCAGACCGGATCACACACACGCAAGGGCACGCGCGTCCATTGCCTCTGCTCAGATCATGTGTCATCAACATTAATACTCTATTGTTTGAAGTGAAGGAGTTTGGCTTCAAACTTTATTTGTCATGTGACACCCCCCTTACACACACACACACACACACACACACACATCCTCGAGTGCCCCACTTACCCTCCCTCCCGCTGGCGCCTACACGGTTTGTTAGGGGCTGCCATAGGCCATCATGTGATCAGACTGCCATTTACCAAACGCACACACACTCGCTCCCTTTGCAAATCAGGGTACAAACACACGTACACACATATCAGTCTCTCTTATTCATTTCATGTACATATTCGCTGGCACGATGCCTGCTGCTTTCATCAGGGTTGTATATTTTTTTTTTGGGAACGAATTCAAGCCCTAATGTTCAATTTACACCATTTGCTACCGCTTTGCCTTCCACTCACAAAATATATATGGACTGTAGATATATTACATTATATTTCCCCCTTTCAATGTCACAACTCGGCATCTAGAAATCTGAGTTTCCTACTTGTAAATACAACTTTGCTTGGTCATTCAAATGCTCCAATGCCATCTGAGGGGCACATATAACCCAATGAGATCTTTGGTAAGACCCAAGACTGTTGACTGTTGATTGTGTTTTTAAATTCTGTAGTGACATGACGTATTGTAAAAAGCAAGCTCTTTCGATAATGTTGTTAATGTTTTGCCTTTGAAAGGAATATTTCTTACACTGTCAAAAATATCAAAATTCATTGCATTGAGAATGTCACATTAAACAGTCAAAACTGTGGCAAAATTCGTATGCAGTGTGCACATGGAGACCTGTGTGTCTGGTCATGAGTATATAAGCAAACCTTGCATTTGTCAGCACATCTGAATTAGCACTCTGTCAGGCTGGCAATGGCTGGTTAGATGTTACTTCTGTGACAGCTGAAATCACACGTACATTTTGCTCTAATTAAAATGCCGGAGAACATAAGGAACTGTCTTGCAGTCAGCTGGAATAAATTTAAAGCAATGCATTAAGAATAAACTTGGGGCACAATGATATTGTCAGGAGTTAGTAAAATATCTACAGACATGCTACTCTTCATCGTCTATAGAAGGTGAATTAAAGCAATATCAGACTTATTGTTTTGTAGGACTTTTGTTGTTGTTGTTGTTGTTGTTTTTGCTCAAAATACGGAATGTCCCAGCTAATGCACGACGGTTGACAACACAGTGGGAAAAAAGACAACTAAAAAAACTACTAATTTACTACTGTAGAATAAAAATAACATTCTAATTCCAGAGAGCTCCATTTAGGAAGAAACCATTCACAAGAATGATTTGGGTTTGCTAACATTACATGTGTGAGATAGGAGCATTTAGAGTGAACCGGTTCACTAGAATGATTAAGACTCACCAATGATTAAGACTCACCAAGGAAGTCTGATCATTCCCTCATTTTATTTTTATAAGTTCTGGTGGAAATACAGTGACATTAAAAGAGTGTTTTTATTTTTAAAGTGAAATTAAACACTACCACACCAATAAGCTAGTTATTTTCTCCTCAATACTGCACTGTATTTAGCTCCATTTGTTGCTGTCACACCAGTCTCGGCTCTTAGTCCAATTTTGATTCAATATGAATAACCTGCACACATGTGGTGAGGGTGTAGCTTTTGAATTGTTAGAGGCATATGCACACCATATAAAGCACATTGGCAGCATGTACAATAAACATAAATGAATTTAGCCAATGAAATGCAGTGAACACAAGCTTACTATGACTGTCAGAAATGTATGAAAATGTTACAGGCAGAATGTTACCTTCATGCACTGCACAATAATAAAAGCATGTTATTATGAACTGTCGTCATGGTAACAACATTCACAAAGCCATGAGAAAATATTACAACATCATGTGATATTCAAGTTGTTCCAAGGTGAGACCCATTTCCTGTTCTTGAGAGGCTTTGATATCTCCTTAATGCTTTCCTGGTCCAAGGTCAGGTGTTAGCTTTTATACGATTGAGGAAAATTCAATTCATTCAGTACCATTTGCTTTAGTACTACCTTCATGAGCAGCCCCACCAAAGCCCTCTCTCTCTACAGCAATGCCGTTTTCCCATCAAACGTGCCAGGCCGCATTTAATTTAAGGGCAATCTATAGATCAGATCAAGACACGCAACCCACAGTACTTAGGTAGATTCTGGTTTTCTGTCCCTTTTTATTAGCAAAATGGCTTCTTCCTGCGAGCCATGTGTCTTCACGTTTAGCATCAAGAGGTCAGCCCTTTAATTTCTGACTCCATTTAACAGCTTTCTGCATGAAGACCCATGTGATGGTTTATATATATATATATGTATATATATATATATATATTTGTATATGTGGTGTGTGGTTTCAATTATCTAGAAGCGGAGGTAACGCAGGCTGGCTTTATAGAGTTCTGGCACTCACCTCCCACTGCAAGCTCAGATAAACAGAACTCAGTATACGATGAGCTTACATAGAGGCAGCTGACTTTGTAAATGATATTTCAATTATGTTTGCCCTCTAAATTTCTCCAAATCCTCACCTGTAGCTGGAATGTATTTATTTTATCTTTTCCTTTTCATACAATTCGCTGCAGCTGCAGTTTCCAGCTGTGATTAATTCTAGTGGCAATAAAACAGCAACAACTTTTACTCCAAAAATGTTAGTGTAAATTATGATTATATTGGCAAATTAACAATTTAGAAATACTTTTTTTTTTTTTGCATGGTCCTCGCGCAATACTAAAAAACAATGGTGCATACAGAATTTGGAACTAATGCATCACATAACCAGCTCCATATGTATGGATTTTCTGATGTAGTAAACTTGCTCGGAAGCTCCTGGTACAGCGTTAAACTTGCAATGAAACTTGCATTGGTACAAGGCCTGTGGAACACGTCACAACACTCAATAAAAGAGTTCAAAGACTTGCAGAAGCAAGCTAAAATGGCATACTTGCTTCAGCAAATGTGTTTTTATATCACGTTTGCTTTTTTT